>JAQFYU010001272.1:0-15573 GCA_034694905.1 Ceratophysella granulata | reverse complement strand
ATTCGGACTCGGGCTCAGACTTTCGAGTTGAAAAAAAGGAGAGGAAGATTTCCAGGTGTGTAGATACTTATATAGGAATTTCTGACGGAGCTGACAAAAGGAGCTGACAACACAGCTCGGAGCTGACGAAAAGAGCTGACGAAATGAGCTGACAAAAAGAGCTGACAAAAGGAGCTGACAAAATTGTGTCAGCTCTTTTTGTCAGCTGCGGCTATATTCCTTACCCCAACCACAACATTCAACCTGCATTATTGCTGTCGGACTGTTTAGAACAATAGGTGACAAAACTCACATGGCCAAAGATTTTCACCACTGGAGTCCAATTTTCTTTTTCCTAGAGATCCGAGAATTAATGCATAAAACCGTATACATACATACACAGGTTTTATGGTATTAAACTAAGATTTCAACTTCATCTGATTGTTATCAATCTTTTTAAATCGAAATAGTCTTGCAGCGAATATTCCCACTCCCACTTCATAGTTATAAGGTGCAAGTTAAACGAGTTCATACAGCGTTTGAATACTGGTGGATGACCCCCAAAGTCCATTCAAACAAGACACGCAGCACGGGACAACTGGTCCCACATTATAGGATGATACAGGTCCTAGTCCCATTTCAATATAAAATGGTGTATGATATGATACAGCAATGCTATGTCAACATCAGATGGGAATTTGTTCCTTCGAACCGGAAGGACACTGAAAAGGTACATGATGCAGCTTTCAAGTTGTCAAAGCTGCGTGTGAATCCACGACGATGAGAAATTAGTATTTGTGCGATGCACGAATCTTAACTGCAGTCTACATAATATATGCATATCACATCACAATAATATGCCAACTGCCAACCAACTACAGGTTCGCGAAAATGCACTCAACTACCATACTCACGCTGACTCGACCAACAATATACTCGCATATTTAGAAAGCGATGATCGATTCCACCTCCACGCGAAATTACTATATGGTTTTCCCCAAAAATAGGAAGTAGATTCTCACACGTCCGGCGTCCGCACTTAACAGCATACAAGAACACTTCTTTGTTGCAAACAATAACCAAATGAATCTCCAAACAGTAATTAGCAGTAGTGGTAAAACTTCAAAGGCATCTAGTGTGTATTGTATTTTATTGGTGGTTTCCTAAGTACAGAATACTAGCATCACGAGACTTTGTAACACATGCATCATGCACGCGTCAAGTGTCTTCATTTGATTATGTCAAGTAATAAGTCGATGTGCAGTCGGCTTCACTCCCCGCTTTGTCTTTCTACGGATAGCCAAATTGTTTTCAATTGTATTAAAATTAAATGGCACCGAGGCGGCTTGGGATTGTGAACAGATTGACGCGTTTTTCCATACCGCCGATTATCGCGGTTCCATTCTCACTGTCACTTCCGCTCTGGGTGTCCATTTATTCCAAACTCGCTTATTACAAGGACTTTGCTACACGACCCGGACCGTCGCCATACATTCCAGAGGAATACGACTTTGTTATTGGTGAGAAATATTTTATAGTCGAAACGAAATGTTCATTTTCACTAACTTCATCCAATCGGATGTCTGACTGGTATACGTCCATGCTTTTAGCGCTGTAGATGTATTCAAACGAATGCAATAAGCTTTGACTTTTAATGTTTCTCAATTTCTGAATTATTTACTCAGTTGGAGGTGGTTCGGCGGGTGCCGTTGTTGCCAATCGACTCTCTCGACACAATACCGTATTACTCTTGGAATTGGGTGGAGATCCAAATCCGCTTTCGTACCTTCCCTACCCGTCCCATTTACTTCAGCGATGTCCTGGAACTGATCTCGCCTACGTGACACAGAGCCAGAATCAGTCATGCCTTGCTCTCCATGATCAGGTAAATATTAGTGGCTCAATGACGCTTTCCAATAAAATACCTGAAATTGCATCCTCATTTGAAATGTGGGACCAGTTTCAATCTCAAGTTTTGATAGACTTCGAGAAAGTAAACGCTCAGCAGATGTTTTTCACGTAATAAATTGTATAATTTTAGAAAATGTTCTGGCCACGAGGTGTTGGACTAGGTAAGACATTGACATTCATACCGGCGAGTTTCAATCAATTTGCAAATGAAGCCATGTCACCACGCTCTAACATACTGTACTCTGTTTATCTGGAGGTGGTTCCAGCAATCTGAACGCTATGATTTACCAACGTGGAAATCCTAACGATTATAACAACTGGGCCAGGATAACCGGGAATCCTGCATGGGCTTATTCCAACGTACTTCGTGTGTTCAAACAGTTGGAAGATTACCATGGCTCATATCCCAATGGTAAATATCGCAAATGATTACGCTGTCTTAATTGGGATATTTATACACACAAAGTTTCGGTTCGTCATGCAGATAAGTACCATGGACGCGGTGGTCCGATGCACATTGAAACGACTCGCCAGCCCTACATGGCATCTTACTTTCTTCGAGCCGTGCAGGAAAAGGGTTACCGAATCCAAGATTCAAATGCAGAGCAGGCGGAAGGTAAACTTTGAAACGCTTTATGTTAATGTTAACGCGAAATAGTTGGTTTCAACAAAAATGCATTTCTGATCAGGATTTTCTGACTTGGAGGTAACCCAAAAGAACGGACAGCGTTGGAGCACGTACCCAGCTTACATCAAGCCTATTCTACGAAGAAAGAATCTCAAGATTTATCGCTTCGCTCGAGCGACCAAAGTAGGCTTATAATTTTACTTGCCAGCTCTAACTCAAATACTGTAACTGCTACATATTTAATAATAATTGCAATTCACTTGTTTTACGCTTTCTGTTTTTGTGGTTAATCTAGATTCATTTGGATAAATCAAGGCACGCTTATGGCCTGACGTACGTTCGTCACGGTGTCACGCAATTTGTTCGAGCCAGACGGGAAATCGTGGTGAGTGCAGGATCCATCGACTCGCCCAAATTGCTCATGCTCTCAGGAATTGGACCTAAACCACATCTCCATTCCGTTGGTGTATGTGATATTCATAATTGATATACAATTCTTTGAAACAATAAGCGGAACAATTTTCGCAAAAATCACTTATCGCAAATATCGCTTAAATGGTTGTGTGTGGTATTCTATTCGTAGCTCACTGCCCGTGTGAATCTTCCTGGTGTGGGACAGAACCTTCAGGATCACATTTATCCGCTAGTCGGGCCCTTTCTAGTTGACGTTCCAGAGTCCTTGCTCCTGGACCGTGAAGTCAATATCAAGGCGTTGAAGGATTACTATTTAAATCGGACAGGTGAGTTGTTTGATCCGTCGAAACTATTCAAACTGCTGTTTTATTGACAAAATCTAAAATGCTCCGAATTTTCCAAGGTCCAATTGCCACAATTTCCATTTCGTCCGTAGGATATGCAAGTACGTCCGTACGACGTGACCCAACCTGGCCCGACATTCAGGTGAGCATAATTTCATGGCATTAAAATATAACGGCAATTTATTTGACAAAATTTCATAATGATTATACTTTATATGTGTGAAGTATTGCATGAACGGGGCAGGTCTGTCCACAGGATTTGCAGAAACGCTTCAGCGTATTTCCAACGTCAAAGCAGATGTTTTGAACAAGTTTTTCGGGGAATATTATGGAAAAGACTCTAATTTCGTGTTGCCAGTTCTCGTAAGCTGTTATAATTTAATTTAGTCGTAGTATATATTCCAGGCTATACTGTAATATATCATGAATTTATTTAGGTACGGCCAAAGAGCGTCGGTGAGCTTAAATTGGCCAGCCAAAATCCGTTTGAACATCCAATCATTGAGCCTAATTACCTGAGCCATCCTGATGACGTCAGAGCGCTTGTTGAAGGTACGTGGACATGCAATAACCTAAAATGCTTTCATAGAACTTATGTCACGAAATCATAAACTATGAACTTGTTTTCGGTATGGTACTTAGCTACAAAGAACATGGTTGACCTGTACGAAACTACTGAAACATACCGGAGTATAAATGCTCGACTTTTGAACAAGCCACTACCAGGCTGTGAGCATTATGTCTTCAGAAGTGACGCCTATTTCGAATGCTATGTCCGCCATCTTACCTTCACGTAAGATTCAAGCAAGATGAAGGAGAATTTACTTAAAATAAGTTTTTGCCAATTTGATTCAATATTTCCGTTTGCGTTTCATAGGATTTACCATCCTGTGGGCACCTGTGCCATGGGCAAGAGTTGGGAAGATTCGGGCTACAGAGCAGTAGTGGATTCAGAACTGAGGTAAAAAAAAGGCCGAAGATCACATCCGGTTTCCTAGATGATTCAATTTCCGTTTGTAACCTTTTCTGAATTCCACCATTTTTCAGAGTATTTAAAACAACTGGGCTTCGCGTAATTGACGCCTCGGTGATGCCTGTGATTCCAAATGCAAATACAGGTTAGTTCAACAAAAACTAGGTTAAACTGAAATTATTATTGTTTTTCTAGCTATCCAGTATCCAGCCGACTATTTTAGTTTTCTTATCAAATATATTTTATATATTTTCTAACTTTCTAACAAATTTTTTTAAAACAAAAATATTTAAATTATTAAATTTTTTCACTCAAAAACCGTCGCCTGATCTATTTTTCGAATGTTTGGCCCTGGATTAAAATCCTTTACGAAATACATTTTTTTAAATTTTAATCAGGCTTTAAACGGCATTTTCTTCTTATATTTTTTAAAAAATGGTGATAGTTTAACCCTGGTTATCGTTAATTTGACCGAACCACTGACAAAGCTTCTGTTCACATAATGCGACTATTTGGACTGTGACTGATTCTTGTCAGAGTTTAGTACGTAGTGCAATACGTACGTTTTTTGAGCAAATATTTTTAGGTTATCTGATCAGACCATTACATCTGTTTCAATAGGTTCCTGTAATGTTTGTCTTTCCAGGAATTCCAGCAGTGATGATTGGTGAAATGGGCTCAGCGTTCATCGAGTCGTATTGGTCGAGACAACGTCAAGTGTCACATCAGATGGACCACTATTTTCCCAATCACAATTTTCCACAATCCCATCACACGAGAAGAGTTCCTTAATTACTAATTACTACCCAATAAGTTAACAGTATTATTAGCAACATCTCGTGCCAGGGCCATACACGACGGGTGCGGGTGGCACTCATCATTTTTGTTTTACCATTGTTATAGTCCAGTCAAAACTAGTCATTATGTCATATACCAAGATTATTGTACCTTGAAATTCGTTTGAATACATTTTTACATAATGCACTTTCCTCATGTTCAATGTAGCACCGTTTATTTGACATCCAAAGGTCAGGTTAATCAAGTGAGTGAGTGACATCGAAACTTGTAGTAGATAGTAGATACTATACAGTACTCAACTCATCACGATGAATTGGAAAAGCAACGCCATTTTCCTCTGAGAAACAATTATTGCATTTTTATTACAAGGATTCTTCGTGCCTCGTTATCACGCGAGTGTTGTAAGTGTGTGAATGTGATCCTAGTTTCATTTTCATACAATCGCATGCAGTGTTCAACATGTCTTATGTGTAACTTATCAGCAGGCAAAGATATTTTGGTTAAACTTTAGTTTAATAGGTTTCTCATAAAGTCAATTGAACAAACTAAAATCATTTATAGCTATAACAATTCTCGTTTAAATTTTTTGTTCAATAATTGAATTATATATAATTATAATTAATTTCAGAGAGATAGCCATAAATGCTTTTTGACAATTACAAATGAGATAATTTGAATCTGCTGATCTTTTAGTGCGAATAATCTGGTATTTGGAATCCAAAAGTTCCCAAATTAAAACTAGACTAATTTGAAGCTGATATATCTGTAATACATTTTTAGAAAAAAATCCTAGGAATGGACAGACCGGAAATGCATGATCGTTTAGCTTGAAGCGGATTACAAAATAATTACGAGGGTTTTTCCATATAAATAATTACCACCTAAGCCAAACCTTGCTTTACAGGTAAACTATACCTCATATCTGTATAAGACAGTTGTGATTGTGAGAATTGGGTGCAATTAAATAGAAATTTTGAATTGAAGGAATTTACTATGGGAAAGGGTTATGATGTGAACCTGTCACAAGGCACAAGGAAATAAATGAGTCGTTATCGCTGTAACCGATTTAGAATTATGCAATTCAGCATTAGGAACCTGTCGTCAGTTTCTGTCAGGTTGAGTTTACAAAGCGGAGATATATTTGCTCCTTAATTTTAAACGAAATTGATGAGGTGTCAGCATGCAGCGTTTCGTCCAACCACGTTTTCTTACTTCTGGAGAACTCATTCGAAGTGTTTCATTAAATCTGGAAGGTTAGTAGCCCGAATTCATCAGTCAGAAAGTCGCCTTCTGAGGTGTTAGGTGTCTGTCTGTCTGTGTGGTGGGTTCGTTTAATTTACGAATTAGCAGTGATGTCCAGCAGTGGTCTGCTCTATCGTCTTCTGCACTTTGACCGCGTTGCCCTCATCAGCCCTCAAATCCTGTCTGCGGTCATCCGAGGAATGGGAACTGTTCCGGTGTTGCTCTTCTTCTACCATTCCATCAACTACTACGCCGACTTTCTCCAGGCACAAAATCTCCAATTTTACGATCCGAACCATGTCGAAATATTTGACTTCATTGTCGGTAAGGACGTCTTCCATGTATTTCCGGCTTTTCAGTGTCGTTTGTCGTTCGTTACCAGTTCCGTGTTCCGTCCGTACCTGTGTACACCGGAGGTAAAATTACAATAATCATTGTATTCCAGTTGGAGGCGGTTCGGCGGGAGCCGTGGTGGCGAATCGCTTGTCAAAGCAGAATCGTGTTTTGTTGCTGGAACTGGGCGGAGACCCGAATACGCTTTCGTATATTCCAATGGCGGCTGGAGTTCTCCAGCGATGTCCATCCACGGATCTCATGTATGAGACGGTACCTCAGAACCACTCATGTAATGCACTCCGCCGCAATGTAAGCAACAACCAGTACTGTGTGGAGCCCGAACCGCGAATTGGCGCATTTTTGTTTGTTTTGATTCTTGCATACATTACATAGTAAACGAATTAATCGATTTTCAATGAACCAATATTTATATTTGGTGAACTTTCTCTAGGTGATGTATTGGCCGCGTGGAACCGGTAAGCTAATTGGCGAATCTCTGGACTTTGTGGTTGTCGTTCCCAATTGAGAATGATGGGTTTAATTATTTATGTGTTTCTTGAAACACGCAGGTATTGGTGGTTCGAGTAATCTGAACTACATGATCTACCAACGTGGAAATCCGGCTGATTACGACAATTGGGCTGGCATAACGGGGAATTCGGACTGGGCCTACGAATCCGTTCTTCCCTTCTTCAAGAAATTGGAGGACTATCACGGTGCTTATCCTAATGGTAAATATTCACGAATATTGTGTATTTTAACGTTGTTATAGCTGACATTTGGACTGGATCCAATGATTAATTTCGTTGCATCTTTGCTGTTGGAAATTCGTATTCATATCTTTCGTTTGTGAACTGTGCAGATAAATACCATGGGAAAGGTGGTCCAATGCATATTGAGAAAGTTCGTCAGACGTACATGGAAGAATTCTTCCTTGAAGCTGCAAAGGAAAAGGGTTTCCCGATACATGACACAAATGCACGACAAGGACAAGGTAATCTACCAGATTCCATTTAAAGTTCAAAGTCTTGAAGCGTCTTACTTAAGTTGAGCTGAATACTTAGGATTTGGTGAGATGGACGTCACCCACTTCAATGGTCTCCGTTGGAGCACATATCCCGCCTATATCGAGCCAATTCTGAAACGATCAAATTTACGAATTTACAGATACGCTCGCGTCATTAAGGTAATGGTCCAGAATCGAAATGAGGTGTTTCGGGTTAATGATTTATGAATTGAACACTCAACACTTTCTGCAGATACATTTGAACAGGGGGAAACAGGCTTACGGTTTGACCTACTTCAGGCACGGAATGAAGAAGTTTGTGATTGCGAAGAAGGAGATTATTCTTAGTGCTGGAGCTGTGGACACGCCCAAATTGTTGATGCTATCCGGTATTGGGCCAAAAAGTCATTTGAACACTGTTGGGGTAAATTCCAATATTAAAATACCAATTACCTCCAATTACCGTGTATTTGGGTCAATCGACGTTGAAGCCTTTCGCATAAACGAGCGAAGTTGATTGATTTGGATTTTTGAAGTGTCACAAAACGGATTTATGGTTTGCAGCTCAAATGCCGTGTGAATCTGGAAGGAGTAGGTCGAAATCTGCAAGACCATCTCTTCACGTTCGTTGGACCCTTCATTTTTAATCAGACCGTCGAGTCTTTGATTGCAACTCGGGATGCTAATATGGACGCCATCATTCGGTTCACACAGAATGCAACTGGTAAGATCGAGTTGTAGCTTATAAGTATAAGAACTGTGTTTTTAATAGTGGTCAATGCTAAGTTGGACGGCTTAGAATTGAACTTCATTCACATTTTATCAACTTTGTTACATTGCATACACGGAGGGACTGTTTCTTGAAACAGGTCCACTGGCGTCTATCAGCACGATCTCCGCCGTTGGACACATCAGCACGTCTGGGAACCCGGACAAGTCCTGGCCCAACATTCAGTTCTTCCTCACTGCCTTCGGTTCTTCACCCAAGTTCGAGGACGTGTTCGAGCGGGTGATGAACGTGAGGTCAGAGGTACTGGGACCCTACCTCGAGCCGCACCATGGCAGAGATTCCAACTTTGTCATCCAGGTTCTCACTCGGCCTCGAAGTCTAGGTCGAATCAAGCTCAAGGGGCGGAACCCTTGGTTGAAACCGCTAATCCAACCGAATTACTACTTTCGGGATGAAGATGTTCAAGCCATGGCAGAAGGTGTGTCATTCTGGAACGATTCACGAACGCTCATCGAACGTATCAGAAAAGCTACCTCTTGAGTGACTTTTGTTGGCTCATATTTGCAGGTGCCAAGTTCATGGTGGATTTGTATGAGAACAGCAGCACCTATGCGAAGCTGGGTGCTCGACTGATACCGAATGCCCTTCCGGGTTGTGAAGGTCATGTCTTGAAAAGTGAGGCCTACTTTGCCTGCTATGTCAAGGCCATTACGCTGACGCTCTATCATCCTGTGGGCACGGCCAGCATGGGCAAGAACTTGCTCCAGACCTTCCCTTCACCTCCAGTCGTGGACTCTCAGCTGAGGTCAGTCTTTGCGATCTATTACCCCGAATGAATCCAGAAAATCCCAATTATCAATGACCTAATGAACACTGTGTGACAGGGTGTTCAAGACACGCGGTCTACGTGTCATCGACGCCTCCATCATGACGCAAATAGTGAATTCGAACACGAACATCCCGACCATCATGATTGGTGAAGTGGGCAGCTCCTTCATTCGGCGCTACTGGGCTCAACAGTACCAAATCTGTCTGGGAGATCTAATCTCAGTCTTCTACAATCTCAATTCTCGTCATTGTTTCGTTTCACAAATCCCTTAAGATAAAATGACTCAAAACTCAAATGCAAATTATATATCCCACAACTGGAAGAAGAGCTTAATGTCAGTTGTTATTCTATTTAATGCAATTTCTGAAGGAAGCCCTTGTAAGCTCCGCAGTCCTCGGGTAGTTCATTTTATCAAAATTGGTTTAAAAGTAATGAGTAATTGCGGTACAAATGCATAGGAAATTGCATATAAATTACGCACAAGTCATGAATCATGAAGCCTGACATTTGGTAGTTGATAGGTTCATAGGTTTGAGATAAAAACAGTAAATTGAGCAACCACCAAGTTACTTTTACAAACATTCATGGATCATGCATAAGACGCATAGAGCTTACTGCCACGCACTAGTATAGTAGTTCATACATTTCACTTCAACGAAAGTGGAATGTAAAATTTGAGTGAAAATCCACTAGTAGGTTTGAATTTTGAATAGGATACGGTAATCGCAACTTACCAGATATACTTTATAATTTTAATTATATTGGTCTGTGGTTTGTTTGAATTTGAAGGCGAATGAAGTGATACCACCAGCGGTGATGTGGAAAATAGAAGTGCAGTCTTGCTCTTGTACATACTACATAGACAAACATCTGGTCAATCGATGCATCCTCGTGCAAAATGAATAAATGTTTCCAGTCGCTCCCGAAACAAGCTCCGACTTGCTCGATCTCCACCTCCCGTCATATTCAGTGATTCCGTTAAGTTCGTGAAAGCAGTTCCGAGTTCATTCCGCTTCGCGTCTGTGGACGTACTCCCAATTAGGTGATTCGCAAATTCCAGATAAAGTTCCTGTGTGGATGTGGAAATACAATCACGTTATTTATTACGAACAAATCATTCAATCACCCAACAAGCGGTTATTTAGTACAATACAGCCTGTCTCAGAAAGGACTGACACCCTTTATGTACTTTTCTTGAAAATAACGAAAATAACAATGAAAATATTTTTTGTCTATGTTACAGTTACTTGTAGTGTCAAGAAATTGCATTAAGATTGTCAATTCATAACTTGTTCTGCTATTGTTTCGGACTGCCTTAACATGTGAAGCAAGTATTTAATGCTTGTTGCAATGCCAAAATCATTTGGGGTGTCAGTCCTTTTTGAAACAGGCTGTATATCCACCTCTTTCTATCTGTTACACAACAACTTTGTCAACACAGCTACCAGTGAACAATGTCATGGCAACGCATCCTGGACAATTCAAAATTCAAATTATTTTTCTGGATTTCAAAGATTTAAAAATGTTGATGCTGCTCACATCCGTTGCCAATAATACGGAAATAATGCGGGAGCGACTCCACTGTCATAGCCATAGAGGTTAGAGGTAATGAACCTAATGCATGTCTAAGCATTAGTTTCATTACCTTCATGGTCATAGCAGCGTAATGCAATGCTATACAGGATTACGGGATACGGGGTTTTGAGTATTTTGAAATTTGTATTCAGTAGTATCATACACATAATCAGAAACGGCAAATTCATGGCAAACTCTACTAACCTGAAACGCGGAAATAATTGCAAACAGGGCACAGGCTATAGGATTGATTGAGTCCTTCCCAACATCCTGGATCAGGATCATGTCCATGAAAATCTAAAAAAAAATATGTACCAAGTTATTCAAACCCGGCTTCAACGTCTTTGTCTAGAACTTGACTTAAAAAGATTTAACTCACCTTGAGAAAGGGTTTAACCAGTTGACCAGCGTGAGCCGCCTGTTGATTGTTTCGGTTTATATTGTTGACCATACACTGCGAATTATTAGCGTATTATAAATTGGATTCTGAAATGTCCATGCTCCGTAGCGTAGGTCACACGGACAGACCACGCAGAAAGACCCGCGATTACTCACCACAAGGAAGTCGCAGCAAAAGTTGAAATTCTCTTGCCCGGATTGTGTGAGACCCAGTTGGATTGACTCGAATAAGCTTTGAAGCATCCATGGACTCAACGCTCTCATTTTGTCAGCATGCAACTCACTCAGGAAGGTTATCTAATTCGGCACAGAGTAAGATATTTATAAAGAAGCTTCACTTAAATCCCATGTGGTTTAAAATTGAGAAGAAAACACATTTTTTTTACCAGTCGAAAGTATCGATTACTCAGTGAAGGAAACCGAAGCAAATCTGCGTTCATGAGTGGAAGAATCAATTCTAAGCCATGGATAACAACCTCGCTTGCGGAGACTGGAGGCGGGCCTTGTTCCAAATGTGACTCTGTACATTCATTCAACCCAGATGTCAGAAATGTGCCGTTCGATCACAAATGTATTTCACGTTGAGGCACTCACCATGACTCAAATCGAGAAGATCCTTGGTCAAAAGGCTTATCAACATTTCTACCAGGAGCACGAGGTCATTGTACGTATCTTCTTCAGCATCCTTTTCAACAGTCTTCCTTCCGATTGCGTTTTTCGCGTACGCCTTCACAATTGACATTGAAGCTTGGTACAATGTCATCGAGTCAGCCTGAATAATTGAAACATCGTCGAATCCAAATACTTGAAGTTAATACTATTAATTCGACTGACTTGAGTTAAATTATTTCAATCTGGAAACAGTGTAGTTCACAGCACAGCAGAGCTAATGACATTACGTACCCGTGAGAGATAGGAAAGACTTCTTTTTCCAATTTCCGAGATCAATTCCAAACAGAGTTCCACAATGTCCTCGTAATTATGAAAGACTTCTAGAATAGCTCCGCATTGTGACGCCACGGGAGATAGTTTGGCAAAGAGTGCCTGAGATACCCTTGAATCCGAGCTCATAGCAACCCCGATATAGCCACTGAGAACGCTGGACAGCTCTAACCGAACTTCATCTCGATGTCGCTCTGATGGATTCATTCGAGTGAAGTTTTCATATCTTGTATTCAATGGTACAAGAATCTGGTCCCAGTACGGAATTCTCCGCTCCGAGTTGCAGTAGTTTCCAATGAGCATCATCGAGCGCATAAACTGTCGATACATTGCATTGGACATTTGATGTCTTCCAGGTCCCGCCCCAATCATTCCAGTAAGTTGAATCAACGGCACCAGTTCTGAACTCTGAATCGCTATGAGGGCTCTGAAGTAAAAGTCAAATATCGATTATTCACAACCCGTTTATCAGGACAAGGTTAAATATTAAATATTACTCACTTTTTGTCAGAATTGATGAGTGCAAACAAGAGATTGATGGACTCATGAATCACATCATCCTCTCCAGAAAACTTTGTAAGGTCATGTCGAATTCTTCGGAAGAGACACGTCTGAACCAAGGCCGAAACAGGACTTGTGGCTCCCCAGCAGTGACGGAAGCACTCGCTCATCTGTAATTTCGTAATTGCAAACCTGACCTCGTGCCATATATATTTGTATATACTTAGGAATCATTTTTCAATTACAGTAAACTGTTTTTGTAAACTTTACCTCACTGTAATTGTCCTCGTTGTAAATAAAGTAGACTTGAGCCCATCGATTCAAGAACCACATGACGTTACTCGAGACTTCTGGACTCAACAGATGTCCCATGCCGGATTCCATTAGACGTCTCTCCATTTCACCCAAAGAAAGCACACACGACACGAGTCTAATAAGTACAGAAATTGGGCATATGATCATAAAACGACAAGCAATGAACCATGATTTTACCAGGGTCTGAATCAGGAAGTGAAAGGGAGGCCTTACTTAACCATGGGATCCACATTCTCTTCACCCGCCATTTGAAGATCAAATGTGCTCTGGAGAGCAGCAATCGAGCGCTCCGTATTTGATGCACTACTGATTGACAAACTAATGACTTCCAATGGAATTAAGTTGGTTTCACCCGCTCCTTCGAAGCTGATTGTGTAGCCGGCAATAAGAAGAAGCCAGTGAATGTCCTCGTATACAGTAGTAAGAAGTTCCTTGGCTCCTGGAACACCCGCCGCCGTTCCTTGGAGATGTGTCTGGAAAGCTTGGCATTTGAAAGTCAGGAGGTTCGTGAGAGTCGGAATAGAATGAGAGACAACGAAACGGGCAAAGAGACCGATGGCTTGGAGTTGATCTGAAAACTGCACCGTGTCCCGAACTTCTTCCTCGTCCATTCCACTTGGTCCAGAAACCTACGGAACAGAGTAGGGCATCGTTGAAGTATCAGGACCAGACAAACAAGGTTAAATACTTAGGTTTTATGTGGAACTGGATGTAGCATAATTATTAGTTGCCTACCTCAACGGGTCTGTATCCCTGGGGTGCAGAAATCCTTCCATACAGATATGTATTAAAGACATCAGTTGAAATAGAAAGTAAAACCTCCTTTGGTATTTGATCCGTGTCAGTCAAAATATTCATCCACGCTTCTAAAACCCGGGTTGATGAATCACGGAAAATGCGGTCATCCACTGCACCTTTCTAAACGGAAATCAGTGAAAACTTCTAAAATATTCTGATTGACATTAACAGGGTTTGACATGCTTAGCTTACAGCCTCTTCAACGACTCCCTGGCCTAAAACTTGACAAGTAAAAACTCCAACCGCTCTGATAAAAGGTTGAAGGAAGAGTGGGTTTAAGGCACATAAAGTGGAGGTACGATGGAATAACAAGATTTTCCTGACGAGATCACTTAAGCCCAAGACTTCGCACGGTAGTTTGTCAGATCTGAAATACAACATTACTTTCATTGTCTGAAATTATCATCAAGTAGAAAGTCGAGCTTTTTATATTATGCGACTTACAAGGAAAGTAGCGAAGTGAACCTACTGAGAAGTCTGCTAAGAAATTCAATCCGGCTTTCTTTAGAGGAAACTAGTGGTCCACGCATTGATACGAGCTGAACTATGAGGTTAATGGTTCTGGGAACCAAGCGTTCGTTGCCACGCACTTTTTCATGGATATCAAAAAATACGGAGACGAAATTCTGATCCGTTATAATCTCTGCCCACGTCGTCGGCGGCATGAAGGTGGGTGTGACGTCGGCTTCGAGCACGGCGAGTATTCTTCTTGGCAAGGCAGCTTTACAAAAGTGCCAAGAGAAAATAGTCTCAGTCAGTTTCAGAACGGCGTCTAGTTCCTTCTCTCGATCTGGAGTCGGTTGGTATGTGCTCAAGTAGAGGAGACAGGATTTTAGTATTTTCACTAAATCCGTGTTCTCAAAATCCTTCTTTGTGGCAAAATGTTGCTCAAAGGGCATAGAATGATCCGAAACATTCACGATGTACTGATGTTCGCCAATTAGCGCGTCGAGAATCAGGCAGGAGATGATCTGTTCCATTCAACAACAATATTGGAATATTTTTAGAAACGGAACCCTCTAATCTTTTGGATATTTTTCACAAATCACAAACTCACCAATACGTCTCCTTTTCCGGTCATAAGCGATTGGAGATGGGCCACTAGTTGAGATCTTTGTGGTCCGTTCTGAGAAGCGTGCTGGTGTTTGACAATAAGTGCAATAATACTGGCAAGTCTCCGCTGCACTGAAAAGGGTAATCCGCCAGCTTGAAGAAGAAGGTTGAGAAGTGTTTGTGCTATCGATTGGACGCTTTCACTATTTCCAATCTTTTCCCATTCCTGGATCAGATTTTCACGGAGAACTTGAGCAGTTTCAAACAGTACGAATTCCGTCCTACTCTTCTCTGAAATACAAAATAGGCAGTTGTTAATTAGTGTTGTTACATCTAAACTTGAAACTGAAAACGCAGCTCGCAGCTGACAGCGCACCTCACAATTGCAACCAAAATGTACCAAAGTAAAGTAGGTAACACAAAACAACTGTCACTGCTCATTTAATTTAGTCTGGAAAATCCTCAGATGTAATATAAGACATAAGATTTAAGATGAAAGGAAGTTAAGGATTAAGGAATATAAAACGTAAGTATGACTTACCGAGGACGAATTTACAAAGATCAAATGCATTTCTGGATTTTCTGAAGCCAAAGACAACTTGCTCACAGGCTGTCCTTTCCTCTTTGGAAATTAAGTTTGGTGGTGCCTAAAACCCATAAGTGGAGTTCAATTACAAACTTGTATTTTTATAATTCTTAGAATCGGTAATCGGTAATTGGGTGTTGGGTGGGTACAGGTACAGGTTAATTTTGAGGATTTTTTTACATTTCAATCAAGGATTTATGACTTACCATGATAA
>JAQFYU010001271.1:0-15574 GCA_034694905.1 Ceratophysella granulata | reverse complement strand
TAACTAACTATTCTGTGAATGTGTCCCGGTTGTCACTACAATTGGCCAACAAAACAACCGGAGAACTTTTCTAAAATCTAGGTTTGTAAACTTGTAGAAACCCATTCAATAAGTATTCACTATACTATTCATGATGCAATTCTACTCAGTATATTGTAACTTGTGACTTGTGTGTAGTGACCTTAAGTAGTAATGATTGAAGAAGTACATATGTGCCAGTCAGTGAGGGTCAAAATTCCAAATCTTTAGTGATCGTGCTCATTTACTAGGAAATACAGTGACGTTAATAAGATTGTTGTGGGCCATCATCATCACCAAGACACACAGAATTTCCGTTGGCTCGTTGCCGTCTTGGTTTGGCTCTGAATTTCTCCGAGCGGGCTTGCCGTCTGGCGAAAGCGGCTTTTGATGAAGCTATTGCTGAGTTAAACAAATTGTCTGGTATGCAACCTCTCTGGGTACCAGAAAATTATATCTAGCGACACCTCATAATCATAAGTCTATCCTGATGATGCTAATTTAATAATGATCAAAGGCGAGGACGAAAAGCTTGAGATGATTCGTCAATATTGGGCTCCAGTCGAGGATTCCAACAATACATTCACAGTCGACTAGTCCTAGTCCTTAAAAAACAGACCAAGACTTAGATTGAAAAAAATTATTATATTGACCAAATGTCAAGCTATGAAACGCAATTGATTTTATTCAAGAATTTCTATCTCATCATGTCCAGTGGTCTCTGATTTTGCCACTGTATGAAAGTCTATACATTCATTTTTGAAATCAATTGCAATCCACAAAGAACATATGATGCAAAAATCTTTAATGTAAGTCAACAGGTAGAACGAACAGAATAATTGTTGGCAAGTAGTTGGCACATATGAACAAACGGCAGCCTTCAAGGGTATTAGTTTCTCATAAATTCTGAAAGTATAATTTTTAAGAAACGAAAACATTAACGATTTTACTTATACTGCTGATGCAGAGAACATACCGTTGGGCAGAATTTTCCTGGAGTTGCCAAAGACCATTCCATGTTGTGTAGCTCCCTTATTTGAACCATACTGGAGTCCAATGATCTTCCCACCTTCAGCCAACTTCTCAGCGCTGAAGTTTCGTTTGTTCTCGTCCGCAACTTTCACTCCCAGCCTCTGGCCTTCGAAATTTTTCTTCTGAGCCTGATGCATTCGGAACACAAACGACACGATTCATTAAATTATCAAACGTAGAAGAGTTTCAAAATATACACTAGCTCATTCAACGCATAAACAATTTTATACTTCATGTATATACTGTACAACAAAGTACATGCCAAGGGTTTTCGAATGTGAAATGGGAAAACCTGAATACGAATGTTTCACAAAATTGCTATTTACTCAAAAGTTCACTATGACCAGTTTTAGTGTCTCGTCCAAGTTCATGCTACTTTTATTTCGATATGTCATTCCATATCACATCAGAATTCAAGATCTTAAAACTTCGAATATTTCTAAGTCACACCAATTGTACATTTGCACATATCAAGCATCAAAAGTCAAATAATTGAGTTCTTACTATTCCTCCAAGTGCGAAAATGCAATCCACAACCATGTAGAGGTTCTTGTGCTCGTATAGGTCATTTACTTGAAACAAATCCTGAGACTTGAGTCCATACGTTTCGCATCCTTTTAAAAACAATTCCAAGTTTTCTCTCTGTAAACGTAGTTAAAAATCACAATTTGCAGCATGTCACATATTGTTCAATTTGTCAATCGCACATACTCAATTGAATCGTTTTACGGCAAGTACATGTACACATACCTGCTTGAAGGTTGATGATGGGTTGTTAATCTTCTTCACAGCGTTTGGACAAAGGCAATTGATCAGTCTAAAAATTCAAACGGATGGGAATTATTAAAGCAAAGCAATGACAGCTTTGTAATACAATTTTAAGACAGTTTTGACAAATCCAGATTTAACGAGAATATTTGCTTCGTGAATTGAACACTGGTCGAATTGACAGAAGTTCAAATGGAAAAAATCGTATCTCACAACTGTCAAACCTATGAAGCCGTTAGCTCAATTGGCAGCAAGTAAAATTGAGACGAGACTACTTATGAAATTGATCTAGGTACTCAGATTTACACATTTATATTTCAAAGTACTTAGTCCTTGTCAATGTTGTGTTTTCCAATATTCAATGGATACTTCAAAAATTCACGAATACTTATTCTATATTTTGATTTTTTTTTCAATATTTTATTTACTACGACTTTTCAATTATCGCCAATTCACTACAATTGAGTTTGCCAGTTGTGTCATTCGATTCTTGAGATATACTTTAAGCACTTAATTGCATGGAAAGCAACATAAGCAATGGTCAGTGATCAGAAGAGCGATTTCAAATCTCACGACTCTCATAAATCGTCCATTTTACCAGATTCGAAGCCGAAAACAGTAGCAATAAAGTTCAATCAGTTTTCACTTACTCGCAAAGCGCTACTCCGTCTTTCAAGACTGAGGCAAAGTCTAGTTGGTCACGCATTCCATTTGAAGTACTGTTGTGTTCGGTTGATTCAAGTTTGCGACCCAGGACGCCTTCCACCCACGCCAATGCCTCGCCGGCCCTCTCCAAATTAAACTTGGCCTGAGACTAAAGAAATTAATACAGAATAAAAAAAAAAGAATAAATTATAATATGTTCATGTTCAACATTAACTTCAGTTTTATAATCTTATTGAAATTGTTACTCACGGTTTAGTTTAGTAATTCAATGACTGACTTAAAGTCTAATTTACAAACTAAATCATATTTTCTACACAAACGATTGAAACTTAAATCCATAGACAAGTTCTAATGAAACATAAACTCGAATAGAAAATATCACATAAGTCAAAGGTTCAGCTTTTCTCTTTGCAAGTACAAAAGTACGGAATTTGTGTTTTCGCGTATTTTTACTTTATTACATTAAGAAAATGTGTGTATCTGGCATCAATAGAATATGTATCTTTTAATCAAATTGATGGATCCAGCTGAAAGCTGAATGATAGACTTTAGCAAATGCAAATTTCAAAAGTCATCAAAACAGTCAAAAAATATTACATCCAGGTTTCGGTGTCTTATTCATTTAAGTATTTGCATATCGTTGAACATTTTAAAAATAAGTAAGATTTGTAAAATCAGAATTAAATAAATTCTACTTTCACTTTCCAATTATCCTGAATTCATATTTCCTACATCTGACATCGTATATGTTTCCGTCCAACATGAAATTGAAATAAGTACAGCATATTTTGTTTAAAAATAAGTACAACATACACAGATATACATAGCAGACATTTGACAGTTATTTTGATACATAATTACTGATATGTTAGGCTTTTTTTTTGACATATTACCTTCATTTGACATTCCCGAGATAGACCGTATGAGGGGCCATGGTAGGCCATTTCTGCAACGAACGGGTGTATTGTTTTCTGTGTCAACTGCTCAAATGCCGAGTTTAAGATTGACAGAAATCGATCAATATAATTCACCAATTCTTCCGATTTCCGATCCGATCCCCACTTTCGAAAACTTGGACTTGAGTCTGAGTCTAGTCGGTCGGGTTTGATATAAGAGAGGGACGACTGTTGTGTGTGGTGTGGTGCGTCTGAAATTGGTCGTCCGTCCGGATGATGGAATGCAGGAAGAAAGATTGAAGAAGTAAAAAGTTAAAGTTATGCGTCTTGTGGAATTGAAACAGGTGTGTGTGTATGGTGTATGTGTGTGTACCAACCAAGTAGGCTCTTCTGATCTTGTACACTTTTTTCCTTGAACTCTCGAGACAACTAGAGTTCACCCTTTCTTCTTTCAAAAGACGTCTTCATGGGATTTGGGACGAACCGAGATAGGGCCAAGGCATTCTTTGCTTCTTATTAAAACTTCACCAGACTCACCTCAGCTACACTCACCTAGCATCTCGTCTTGACTTCACAGCTAAATGTTGTACAGGGTGATTCGATGGAAATTATGTAAGTAATCAAATCCTACGTCTATTCTTACAATTTTTGTCAATCTCTGTTCGTAAAAAACATGGCATAAAATATCACGGGCCAAAGGCATCATTCACTTCCATGCATTGTCTCCATAGTCAGTCTCCATTATGTGCACATCATCAGTTTCATATCTTGGGATTGGTTGGACATCAATTTTGAATAGCGAGTCAGTGGCTGAATGATTTAATTTGGAAAATTTAAAAAATTAGTTAAATTGCGGGCTGTTGTGGTGTGCATTGTGCGAACCAGAAGTCAGTTACGAGGTTTAACATTTTCCTCTAGTTGTATAGACAATTTTCGGAAAGTTCCAAAATCAATGAGACCTTGGTTGCCAAATGACACGACGCCTTGACCTTCCTACACTTATTAGTTACCCATGAGTACGAAAAACATGGCCGCCATTTTGCAGCCACGCTTAGCATGATACATTGCTTCTGTACGTATTAGATATTGAATAGATTTTAAAATTATATAATTGACTATAAGTAGTTGAAAAAATCAAAGAACCATGTGCCGTCTTGATTAGCCCAGTGTCTAGACAGCTAAGTATTATCATAAACGTACACCAGTTCGATTCTTCCTTAGATCAACTACTTTTTTCACTCAAACAGACATCGCTTGCAGCTCAGAAATATTTTTTCACACAACGCTTTCCGCTTTCCATAATCAAGTTACCGCTGCTAACTCTTAAAGCATATAATGTAACTAACTGGTTAAGCTCTGCAAAAATGCAATTTTGCTTCAACTGTCAATAGTAGTTTGGCATTATATGTTGTGCAGTCCGAAATAGGTGCTATGAGCGAAATATTAAGCTATAGTTAATACTCCAAATCATATTTGATTCGACTACCGACCGTGTTAACATGTTTAAAATACTTGTATTTATGACCAAGGATTTTTAAACCAGGGAATTAATATTTTGCTTAAAATCCTAAAACCCTGAAAAACAGTGCGATTTTCACAACAAAACTCACTTGAAAGTGAAATTCGTGTCAGTCAAGTCAAGATCTCTGCTAGCGACTCAGCCTGGACATTGTACTGCTTGTTGGACTGGACAGGGAGGGATTGACGGGCAGCCGACACGTTGACGGCGGTGGTGGTGGTGATAGTGTGTAGTAGTGGAGGCAAGGTAAAACTGGCTTATTTTATTTTTACTACACGTGGATAAGGTAAATATGATTATAAGCTTCTCAGAACCTCAGAATTTTGACTTGGTATATGGTTTATTCGGATTCAATTCAACGTCATACCCATGGCTCTCAGTCCCGAACGACTCCGTAACGGTTTTGTTAATAAAAAGGGAGAAAGAAATCATTTATAAGCAATTCTCCTCCTTCGACGCACTGACGCCTGACCCAACATCCAATTACTCAAGCCTCCTCATTCGTATCCTGATTTTAATTCACTCGGCACAAAACATAATCCCAGCTACAAAACAACTGCCTTGAGTCTGAGTCTCAATTCATAGTCCCATAATCACATTTCATGCTCGAACTAACCTCAATTTAATACACTACCAAACCAACTACATAATACTAAGTAGTTCTCTTCCCAACCTCCAAGAAAGCTTATTTTACGAGATACAAGATACAATACAATGCACACATTGAGAATATGATCAGACCAAAAACGCAGACGGTACGCTCCATGAATAAATGTTTTATTAGTCTAAATTTAGTCACTTAAGTTGATGGTCACAGATATTGAATCTTATATTTACCATTATACACGTGCTCCATTCCAGGTATTTCTTTCGAAGTTTATCAAGACAATAAATAGGTTTCCGAAGAAGAGACTATGTATTTTAAATACACTACACACAATGCTATGCAAAGTTTACATTATATATTTTGAGGTAAGTACATACTCTATTACATGAAATAGCATGAACAATCTAATATTATTGGTAGCTAGGATGAAGAGGAAAGTTAAGTCTAAGAAAGGGTTTAAACTTTCAATAATCACAATATTGGACTAGCTAAGTTTAGTTAGTCGTTAGTAAGATTAAGTCACTGTTGTCATTAGTTGTTGTTTTCTGGATCCAGTAGTTCCATTTCTCCAAGTTGCTCATATTTGCTAAATTCATCCATGAATCTCTGAAAATTTGGAGAGACACACTGATGACACATGAGAACGTTCCCTCCGTTCCAGTTCGGTAAGCATTCACAACGTTGACATTCCGAGGGTTGAGATGTCTTTGCTACCCTACGTGACCAAACGTCTGTAAATTTTTTGTTGAATCGCTGCATTTGCTTGATGTTGAAACGAGTTCCAGTGGTTTCCAGAGCCAGTGGAGTACAGAAGTCCTTTGATATTTTTACGTGACGTTTTAGGCTCGTATCCGCTTCCATTGGTCGGTTCGCATTGCGGATCGTGTAAACCCCGTTGATGTCTACGCCAAATACAGTGGTTGCGTCTTCTTGCTTCTTTGCCGTCTGAAATATCAAAAGAAAGTTGTTTAACCTTCGGGCAGATCAATTCTAGGAGAAAGTATAGGTGAGACAATTTGGCATAATAAAATATTATTTAGTAGCTTAGATTGCTTTCGTTATCGAAGGTTCATCATTTGCTCGTTTGGCGGCTGTGGCGAGCCAAGTACAAATATTATGAAGGGCAATAACTGTAATATATGTGCACAAGGTGTTAGTGGTAATAGCTAAACTAACCTTCATGGTAAAATCTTCAGGTGTGAGTAAATGAACTCTGAAATCGTTTTCAAGAAGCATCGTCAGAGCATCCGCATATCGACTTTCATCCCCGCAACGATCATTGTCAGCAACCAAAGCGATCATTGTTTTAGAAACTCCGGCTCGGTAACCCAATTTGGCTGCATATTCCATGGCTTCATACAAATCTCCGTCTCCAGCTCCGGTCATTGAGTCAGGATCGGACATTCTGACCACAGTACTGTGAGCCCAGATTTGTCCAGCTGATGTTCGAATGTGAGGTTTGCTTCGTGGTCCATTTCCTCCAAATCCAATGACAGAGTAACGATTGGTTTCGAGCCCTTCAGCCCTTAATGATGCGTCCAACTTGTTCATTGCCTCGTTTAGGTTATACCCACGCAGAGACTCGGCTTCTTCGATCAAAAAGACAATGTCAGCCGATTTAACGGGTTTCATTGGTTCATCCAAGGAAAGGGTCACATTTTCTCCGCTGGTTAGTACTGAACCATCCTCCAGTTGGCATCTCACTGTCACATAAAGCACTTGTCAAATTAAGGTTCGTATAAATAGTATTTTCGACAATATTTCCTTCCATGAACTACTATTTATATTTTAGCGGTTCTGGCACGCTTATATATTCATCACGTTTTCCCTTTATTTCTATTTCGACTTTTTAAAGGAAAATACCGTATTTTAACTCGGAGTTGGGCGTATGAACTTCCAAACTAGGGAATAGGAAAGTCAAATCATGTATCCTAATCTCCGTTCAAACAACTTGGTACAGTTTCAGACAGAAAATAGAAATGTCAAGACCGGCAACAAAACAGATAGATTGACAAATGATGGTTCATGTCCATTTGCCATATTGAGAAAATATTGTAGTAAATTCGAATTGTCTACAACCCCAGACGTGTGCGTCTTTGATTTTTGACTGAAGTAAAATCACTCATTGGTTCAAACCAAACTCATTATTTTCAATGTGTATTTATATATGAATATTTACCGCAAGCTGCTGGCATCCACAAATCAATTCCTTGAGTTTGACATTCTCTAACGTAGGCCCCAACCGCTGTACACGTACTCTCCTGACGACTCGCACTGTTGATATTCCGAGAAATGTCATGTTTGCACATCTGAACGAAAACAGCTGGATCTACAACGTTGAAGCAGGGTCTGAGTGGAGAGGTCTTCTTGGTAAACATTTGATGACAAACTCCATCCACATCCACATCCTGTGAATTCTCCAGAGCAAAGTTCTTCATTCGGCACTGATTCACCTTATGCCCAACTCTCCAGGAATGTGCGAAATTGGAAACGTCGCTAACAATCTGTCCATCCGGCGTCTTCATGTCATTTCCAGCTTCGTTGTCATAAGTTCCCAGGAGTCCACCCAGTTTTCCAAAGTACCAACCCGAAACGGAAATGGTACAAATGCCCGGTGACTCTGTGCATCTCATCTGGAATCCGCGGGAATCAAAGATCTCAAGACCTGAAGGCTGTCTTCTAATGAAGGTAGATCCGACTTCAACAGGTAATTCTGCCTTTTTTCCATTGACGGACACTTTGAGCGTGTTGGTATCAATTTCAAGGGTACGGTCACCGCTGAGCAAATTATAGGACTTCTTTCGAATCGCGCCCTCAATATTCTCGTAGTTGACGACCAGTGTGAAGTTTTGATGGAGAAGATCCGCTATCAGCACGTAGCTGCATTCTCCGGCAAACCGGAAGTACTTTCTATCAAACGTGTAGTAATGATGGTCGCCGGCCATGAGCGCCTGAGCGCCAAACGGTGGAAGGATTTCTCTCATGTTCATCTGCATCACGGGCTCTGTCTTTCGAATAGTGTCCAAAATGTTGAAGTAGAATTCGTTGATCTTGTTCTCGTCCTCTGCATCCTGAGCTGTTTGCTTGATTTGTGGCATCTGAGTGAAGTCCTGCCATTCAAATACGCTCAGAGGTTGATTGTAGACGATATTCCCCTTTTCCGTATCCCAAATCATGGAGGCTGTTGGGATGTGACGTTGGACGAAGTTGTCAATTCTGTGCAGAATGTCTTTCACCAAGCCCTTGATCTTCTGTTCAGCTTCGACGAATATCCAAATGCGGGAGAATACGGAGGTGAGCTTGACGGCTACATGGCGGATGTAGGGGAGTGGTGGCATTTCCAGCAGTGCAATCAGGTTCCGTTCTTCGATTAATTTTTTCAACGTCTCAAAATATGGTTTGTAGTAGCGTTCCAGTGGGACCAAAATCCTAGGATAAATTATTTAGAATTAACGGTTTATTACATAGGCGTATATTGCTATAAACTTTCAACTACTGATATATCGAACGATAGCATTGTACTGACATGGATGAAATTATTGTCATAGAATGGCTGATTAACTTAAGAAAATAATTACAGGTTTACAGATAGTGCAAGTACTTTTTCAACTACTTGCATTGCATAGACCTCGACTTAGCAGTTTATGCTGCAGAATCTTTTAAATTCGAGTACAATTCTCGCGTTAAACTGGTATTCCTTGGAATTTTGCAATACAAAATAGTTTGTGATTCTATTTCAACAATTTAAATATAATTTTGGAAATATTTGAAAGGAAGATCCTGGTCCGTGTGTTCAGTTGTACATCGTGCATTGTACATAGATATATTAAGTATGCACTTCAATAGTCTATTTCTCTATGGCTACGCACGCACGCACTCCGGTATTGCATAGACTTGAATTTACATGAGGGTTCGTTCGTGTACCTGTTCCTGAACATCTCATGAGCCACATCAATGTACTTTTGAATGGGAAGCTCCTCAATCCAGGCTGCGTACTCTCTGTAGAGCCGTGTCACTTTACGAAAAATACCTACAGCTCGGATTTTATTCTCCAAGGCATCCACATTCCCTTCAACGACATGCTTCATAGTGTCATACAAGTCCCTTAAGGCCTCGTAAAGGTTCGCCAGAGTTTTGAAGTGATCTCTCCAGAAACGTTGAATGGCTTTCTCTGCATCATCCCAGAGACGCATGATAATCTCCTCAAGGCGACCACCATATTCTTTCCACATTTGCTTCACTTGAATGATTGCTTCCCGTCCACCATCGACTATTGCTCGGAAAACATTTCCAACAGATTCGAATGATTCCTCACTAGAAGTAAGATTTTGTAAATTAATATCTAAACTTCAGATGTATCCACATTTTATTAATAGTATACTTCTGAAGTATGACGTACCCCAAGTCAAGGATCGATCTATATGCCCAGGAAACCAATCCAGTGACATCTTTCAGATAGAAGCTGTTACTATTGTGCATCTTCTCGACAGATCGAATCAAGCGTTCAAATTCAGCCTGAATTGCTTGCAATTCAGCATCCGTGTACTCCTTGAAGTTGTTCATAAGGTGAACAAGTGCTGGATCAAGCGCTGCCAAGCGTTCTTCCACCTCATCATTGAGAATTGTTAGTATTCTGGGAACGTAGTAATCCAGAGTATCCGCAATACCGAACCATTTTGAGAAACCTGCGGATAAGGCTTGTTTCATTTCTTGAAACATCTCCGGTCGCCAGTGAATATTTGTTGACAAGAGCTCGGATGTGTCGAGTTTAATTGACATGAGCACATCCTTCATGTTCATTCCATATTGGCTTCGTGAAAACCTGAGTGTGATTTCGCGAGCATGTGGCAATCCAGCCTGGAAGTTCATTTCGCGTTCTGAATCGTATTTCACGGAAGCCCTCACGTGGGGAAGAACGTTATTGACGTCCAGCGCAACGTCCATGAGAGCGGATTTAAGATTGAACATTTGTTGTTCCTCCATCGGACGATATTCCAGCTGAAACACGGGTTTCACATCAGACTCAGGCCCAGCGTTGATGTCGAGCAGGGTACCCTGCTCATCATTCGTGGCTTCCATATTGAGAACGTACTTTTGCCCATGAATGTCCATGTGGGAAATATGGAAAGATTTAGTTGCATCAGAGTCTTTCATTATTGCTGTGATGTCAATGTTGGTAGACGGGTGACTCAAGGCGATGTGGATGTCGTTGTTCGTGTTGCTGCTTCGTGCTAGCCGGAAGGTCAGTTGATCTTGTGGGAAGGCATTCGGTTGGAGAGTTATTTCGAGTAGTTGAACAGCGTTGTTCCTATAAAATTAAAAATTTACATAAAGGATCTAATAGTGCGGTTGAGGTACAAATAGATGATAGATAAATGAGGAAGGTTCTTCTAATGATGAACAAAACCATCAAATTTGGTTTAAGCCACTGAAATCCCTTCTCCATTTCCAATAAAAATGTATAGAATTTGGGTCTGGGCAACTCAATTGTGTACACATAAAGTAAGTAGAAGAATGTTGCCAGTATTTCTAACCCTACCTGTAATTCTTTTCCATGGTTAGGACGAGGTCATGCGGAAGGGCAGAATGAATGAAGGTCAGTGACTGCTTGATGACATGACTACGCCAGGCCGCTCTCTTCTCTCGAATTACCTTTCCTCCAATTCGTTTGCTCGGATCTCGTTTCACATCCCATTTGAACTCCAAGGACCTTGAAAACTCATCTTGTTCTGATGAACTAATTTGAGAATCCAGTTCGACAGATCTCCAGGGCATGTCCACTCGAGCACGAACATCATACGCCTTCCGATTTGATGATGAGCCGTCATTGAAGTACACACTGTATCCAGCTTCTCCGTCATGCTCCTCATCCGCTCGATTCCATTTAATTTTGAAACTCTGCTCGAGCAAAGTGGAAGTGAGTGCATGACTCAGCGAAACGTGGACAAGCCCCTTCTCACCAGCTTGAACTTTGAAGGCAACGTCTTGACCTACATCCCTTCGGAAATAGGTAAGTCCAAGTCCAATAGTACTTTCAATTGGTTTTTTGAGATTCCAACAAAATTCAGCCAAAACGTCCAACTTCCGATCTTCCTGTCGCTCAAAATGAAGGCTAAGAGACACAGGCTTCAATGGATTGTGAATTTCCAAGCTTCTTCGTCCATTTCGGCTCACCAGCTCCACATGGACCAACTTCTTCCCATTGTACGAAGCACCAGCTGTCACATCGAGATTCTTGAGAACTCGGTCCAAAGTGATGGAGTCCTTGGGTGCTACAGGGGAGAGACGGAATAGGACCGAAGCCGAACGTAGTGATTCATAGGGTGTTTTCATTCTCGCCTCAGCTTCCCAAACTTGGGACTCTTTGGAAAGGGCCAGAAGGGTTGACAGGATTTGGTCGTAGTTGTACTGCACTTCAGCCGAAAGAGAGAGTTTCGTGGTTCGCTTGATGAGCTCGAACTTGGACAAGGCTTGGTAGACGTGATTTAGCCCAGCTTTTCCTTCAATTGAAGCGAATAGAGTTCCTTCAGTTGTTCCAGCGTCAAGCTTGAGTGATGGCCGTTGTTCGCCCCACGTGCCTGGTTTAGACCAAATCAAATTGTGAGAAGAAACTAATAGGATCAGTAGAGAGCCAGATACAGTAGAAGGAACATCGTTACGTATTGTAAGTACTAAAAAATCCGATTCAAATAGATTTTGTAATTGTAACATTTGAATTACCCTCAATAACACCGTTGTAAAGGGAATCCTTGAGTCCACTCTTCATCCGCAGAAGCAGAGGTTCAATTTCCAGACTAGCTGAAGCTATTTTGAATTCGCCTTCCATGTCTCCCAAACCGTTGAAGTGATAACGATAGTCTAGCTCTACATTGAGAGGTGTCTTCCACAGTGGTTGCTGAAACTCGAGTTGAATACTTTGACCAGCCCCAATCTCCCTATAGTTCTCAATGTGACCCAGAATAGCGAACCTCTCGTAATTCTTGAATGGAGTTGTGAGCTCAATGGAAATCTTCTTGTTTCCGTCTTCATTCCGAACCTGAGACGTGAGCACCACTTTCTCTCCCTTGACTTCACAAACGGCTTTGAGGTCAGCCCATTGTTTCCATTGCAGATTAGCTGCCATTTCGAAATCAATGGTTTTGAAACCTTCAATGGGTGTTTTTCCCTCGAATCTTAGCTTCAGAGGTTCAGCCATGTTGATGCTCAATTGACCTAATGGAGTTGTGTGAATGAAGGCTTCGTAATGCACGAGGGATTCTTTACCGTGCTTCTGTTCATACATAAATCCAAACTTTCCAGGTTGGTCTTGATTGGGAATTTGGAACGAACCTTTCAGA
Source organism: Ceratophysella granulata (assembly GCA_034694905.1). Classification (NCBI taxonomy): domain Eukaryota; kingdom Metazoa; phylum Arthropoda; class Collembola; order Poduromorpha; family Hypogastruridae; genus Ceratophysella; species Ceratophysella granulata. The sequence goes on along the minus strand of JAQFYU010001271.1, from coordinate 2,731 downwards.
ATGTAAAATATAATAACACAAATTAAATACTGTCTATTACTGAATTTGATGAAACAGATGTTTTTTTAATCAAAAGGTCCCATTCCTTTTATTGTTTTGAAGGTAGGCACAACACTGAGTGAATCAAAGCAGTTGGCAAGTAAATTTTGAAATGAATAATAGAACTTCAACTAGAGATCGTGAAAGTACATTGCCTTACCGCCAGCAGAATAGGTTCCCCATGGAAATCCAATAGAAAGATGAGGATGGACATTCAAAGGGTCAATGTTGTCAAATAATGGTACACCTCTCAGTCGGAACATGCTGTTCGGGAAGTCTTCGAGTGGCGTGTAGATCTCAATTGTGACTTCATCCGCAGCAACCTTTCCACCAATTGTAACTCGGTCAAAGCTTTCAAAAGGTGTGATAATTTCCAGCTTAGCTTCCATATTCTTGATGTGATCATACTTTGCAGTTCCTTCGAAGCGCCAGTGAGCTGCATTATGCCGGAAGTCTCCAACGATGTTCACGTTATTCTTCTGAACAAAGGATTTGGCATGTATGCTCAATCCCTGGACCATGTACGGACATTGTAAGTTCAATTTGGCTTCCATATCCCGTTTGTTCACACTCGCCTCAAACTGATGCTGTTCTCCCATTACATTCGCCATGATCTTTCCTCTCAGCTCATCCCTGTCACTCGTGTACTGAGCTTCCATTAGGACAGGCTCCCAACCAGGAGAACTGAGCTTCAATGAAACAATTCCACTTCTTTCCTGAAAGTCTGCATTTAGAGAAACGGAATGAACGGATTTCTTCGTACGACATTCCATGTTTGAGATGAACCCAGTCTGAGTGGGTCGCATGTTGCCAGAAATAGTAACTTTCTTTCCATGAAGTAGAGACAATGACTCAGCGTTAACTTCAACTTCATAATTCCGTCCTACGCGTTTTCCAGAAACTTGGGCGTAGTGTGCACCGAATGATCCGGAAACCTTAGCAGAAACAGAGATGACATTATTCTGAGCTATCAATTCTCCAACTGCTGAAAATGATTTTTTCCCGTGAATTCCAGATAGATCAACCACGTAACGTCCATTCTCCGTCTGCTGCAATTTGACAAGAACCTCTTGGGACTCGGTCATGGTTCTGGGTGAGTCTACATAGAATCGAGTATTGTATCCCGCTGCTTGTTTCACAATGGAAGCTTCCAAGGTTGAAGAGCTCTTGCTACATGAAGCCGTGGAACGGAACTTGAGTTCCTTCGGCCAATCAAATGAACCGTCTGCGCTAAGTCGAATTGGAGAGAATTCTTGGAGCAATTCTGGCATATGAACTGAAGCTTCGAATCGGAATTGCGATTGGAGATCCCACATGAACTTCATTTCATTGTTTTTGTACCGGAGTTGCCCGTCAAAGTTTTTGAGGCTCAAGTTATCAGCTTGAATCGCACCCTTGATGATTTCATCGGAAACGAGTCTGGAGTCAATGAGCCACTCGGCTGCCATGGTGTTGGAATTTTCAGTTGGGATTTCATAGCGGAAGGCAAATTTAGAAGTTCCAGTTGGAAGGGAAATGCTTGTTTCAACTTGTGCGTGTGCAAAGCTGTTTACCGGTTTTCTGAGAATCATTTCGGTGCTGATCTCAGAGTATTCAGAATTTACAGGAAGTGAGAGTGAGAGCTTCAGGTTCTGCTCCACCATCTTCCCATGTGAAGAGGTGTATCTGTTTGTGAGGAGAGAGCTCTTTATAGAAACTTCCCGATCTTGCATCCGCATTACCAGATCTCCAATAACGTTCTTCTCGTCGGGCTTCTGGATGTTGATGCTAGCTTCCAGTTTCTGACTCAAGATCGGAATGTTCACATTTACCCGCGAAACGAAGGAATCTTTGGCAGTGACGACCTGCGCCTCGAGACCTGAACGCACTCCGTCGTAAGTAACGTAGCCTCTTGCAGAGTATTCTTCACTGGAAATAGTGTACTGGCCATTGGTCTGCATTTCGTTTGCCCAAGGGGTTCTCAGGGAAGCCTGAAACACGGCAAATATTTAATTAAGTCTCACATGTGGAACTTGAATGAATTATAGAGCTGTCAATTTATATTGTTGGGTTTACGACTTACACCAAAGCGCCCAGATCCAACGTCCCCGTTAACCTGAATTTCTTGATCCCGAGCCCATTGAACTTTGGCCTTCAGTACATTTGTCATATCACCCATCTCGAGGAAGGATTCAAACTTGTATTCAGGCCCGAGGGAAGCGTTCCAAGAATATTGATTTCCATCCAAAAAGTGATTCGACTCCACCTGAAACAGTTGCTGTCCATCCATTTCAAAGAAGACAGAAGCATCGGCAGAATTCTTGAGACTGTTTCCAACTCTTGGCTTCACATTTCCGTGGACACGAAGATTGTGTCGACCCCAGTTTCCAGTGATATCCAAGTCTCCATTAGGTTCCAGTTTAGCTCTCATCTGTCCTTCAGGAATCTGTTCCCAAGCACTTTCCAATTTAAGAGAAGCCTGACCAACGTTGTCTTCCGTCGGCACAAGAATTTCAGCTTCGAAACGGGCGAACTTTTGTCCAGCCCGAACTTGCACACTTGACTTCTTATTTACATTCCCTCGTCCTGACTCCAGCTTCCCTTCAATGAGAAATTCCTCTAAGCCAGGAAACCCGGAGTTGAAGGTTGCACGAAGTTTTTCAGATGATAACACGAGCGTAGAACGGATTTCCTGCTGGCCCATTGTCATGGA
>JAQFYU010001270.1:0-15579 GCA_034694905.1 Ceratophysella granulata | reverse complement strand
TGCGGATCCTCTCCACTTTCTATTCTAATTGTCATGTCAACCCATATCTCTCCTGTCAAACTCTTCCTGGATTTATGGAGACAAGTATTCAAATAACTTTACTACTATTGAAATAGTACGGCCATAAAGCGCCTCTAGCACAAACATGTCCGATCTCTCTGTCAATATATATGAAAGGTTGAAAGCGACCCTGTTCTATTTGTTTTTGTCGAGTATTAGAAAAAATGGCTTTTGTGAAAATAAGTATTCTCGAAATTCTGAATATGGTAAAAATCAACCACGAGGGCGCGTCCTTTACGAACTACAGTGGAGCTCACAGAATTTGGATCCGAGTTTGCTTCTAGGTAGGATCAATTTCCTTCCTTTTACATAATTATGCCAAGACTCCTTTGGCAATGAGTGAATGTGAGATGTATTCAGGAGAAATTAAGGTGCGTATTGTGTTGATCCATTAATCCGAGTCTGGGGATCGGAGGAGTGTTCTGACGAAGTCTGAGTTGAGTATTCAAGAGTTCCAATTCCTAATCGTCCGTTTATTCAAATGACAAGACGAGTCATTAGTGCCTGAGACGGAGAGAGATCCTGGAGTTGGCTCGGAAGAGACAGGAAGACCTAATTTGTTGACAGGACAGTTGACTAGATGAGGACGGAGAAAGAAGTGCTGATGTGTGGAAGGAGTGCTTTCTCTATTTGGAATTTGGAGAGTTCTGATACGGACAGCATAGTGAGCGAGCTCATGAAATAAAAGTAGTGATCTGAGGTGGGACATGATTTGAGTTTGAGAGGCGGAAGAGGTGGCGAATGGAGAAGCAGTCTTCTGGTCCCAGTCACTCAGGCCGCCTAATGAGAATTCAACGTCAGGCTCCGCGTCCCCAGGGCAAATCCCTCTGATAACTTTCCCATTTACTGACAATTAGTGGAAAGAGATTTTCTATTCTCACATTAGCCACCAAATGAAAAGTTCGGCCTCATCCATATCTATCCACACAACGGACTCAAAATCACTCAGAACCTATTTTGTGCACGGAACTCTCGTCCTAATCAAACTACTTTCTCCAATACAAAAGCAAAAATACAAGCATACAGGGTGTTTTATAGGGGACAGGCCACGTTGTTATTTCGTATCCCATAGAAACGGAAGGTAAATAAAAATTGTATGTTGACGCCGTACCAACAAGATGTTGCATGCATGAAAATGCGTGCGTGGCTTTGAAATGCTGAATAAAATTGCGGGCTGTAACACATACATAGTCAGTGTATATATATTTCAATTTCGTTAATTTTGGACACGTGGGTGGCCTGTCCTATATTAAACACCCTGTATCTTTAAAGATACATAGTATACGAGTAGCCAATATGGAAAAGTCACCAATTAATTACTGGCCAGAATCTTACGATCATTTGCCCTTTTACCTCAAAATACGGTATGCTCAAATTTTCACCTCAACTCAAATAAGCCATAACCCATGACTGATAAAATTAAATAGAACAGGAATAAAATATACAGAAAATTCATATATCGTATTATATTTATATATGATATATTTCAAAATATCGTATAGTTACGCAGGCTTTAAGTGGTTGTGTTTGACTATCTGACCCATTTGTCAGTGAAACTATCGCTGAGCTGTGTTATTATTTTGCCAAACATATCTTTGAAGGTATTTCAAAATTATGTTGCCAGGACACTGAAACATTTGTGTTGATAAAGTTGTGTGACAGATACGTATCTACATGCACAGATACACAATATTCCGCCATTTTGTATAAAGCGTGATTTGCTACTGTGTAAAGCTCCAAGTTTGAAATTTGAAATTAGCCGTTAAAGCATGTACTATAATTGATTTATTTGTTATTGACTTGGGCATGCTGTCAGTTGTCAGTTTACAAACTGGTTAATTTTCCGTATTAAAACAGACTTTTTCAATTTTAGTGAATAACTCCTAGGAAGCGACGTGCTAGCGAACCATCCTGCTGCTGATCTGTACATGTACACACACAGTGCTTGATTTTAAAAAAACAATTATTGAGATTCTATTTTCTCAAACAGATATGTGGAGTATGTAAATGAAGTAATGTGGACTCAGGGAAGAACCTTTTGTGCTTTCTCCCGAAGGTGGGAGGAACTGGCGGTCAATTGTGCAAGCCAACAGCCTGAGAGTTGAGCGATTTGCAGTGTAGGAGAGGCTGGTAGTGGGTCTGGCGAGTGTGGAAGAATGGGAAAGTTTGGAATTCGTGCAGGTAAGATGTACTTCTGGGAGGAGGTGGAGACCAAGTGAGGTAGTGAAGAAAAAATAAGAAGTTTTATTCAGAAGAAGAACATTCAAAATCAAAGGGGCATGATGGGCTGTAGAGTAGTCTGTCTCTTTGGAATGGACCTCTCCGCCTCATTGCAGAAAGAATTAGAGAAAATTGAGAAAATATAGTTCTTCTCCCTTCTCCTCCCAACTTACTTCAATTCATGTACAAGGTGGTCCTCAATACCCAAATGTTTCTCAACATTTATTCCAACAACCAATGCAATGCAAAATAGAATTCCAACTTCATGTCTCCAAATTTTAAGTTCTCAAATCGATAGAGCATTTTTGGAGTTAGAAAATACTAATTTTGTGATATTTGATTAGGAAAAGAGAAAACAGAAGGAAAACGGACCAATTGACAAAATTCTTATACACTACCCAAAATAATGGCAAACAAATTGGGACGATATTGACAAATTGGGTATTTCAAAAAATTGTGACAATTAATGTCGAATTAGAGAGCAGCAAATTCGTTTTTTGTCATTTTGTTTTTTCCAAATTGAACGAGCGAGTGAAGATGGCTTTTTGCAAATTGGGCGAACAATGAATTTTGTTTTTGCTAATAGGGTGAGCTATGATTTTGATTTTTATGCCAAGTTGTTAAGATATACCAATTATAGTTAGTCCAAAATTTAGCATGGAGGTGAGACAAAAGTAGCAAGCCTGGAGATGTGTTTTAAAGATGATATTTAGGCACAATTGATGGAAAGAATTTTTTTTTCAATTGGACCCTGAATCGAGAAAACATGAGGATTGAGCAAATTACTTGTACATAATTGGAGATTATTGTAATTTATATATTACGTAATTTGGAACCCAAATTTAATTGGTATTTTGTAATTGTAATTCTATTTATGAAGAGTAGTTTGTAATTTGTAATTTAGATCATTTTAGTCTCAAATTACAATTTTTTGAACTGGTGAGCCAAATTCCCATAATTTGACTATCTTTTCCTTCAGCATTGTCAAAAGGGACCGCTCAAGATAAAGTATTAATAGTCGTTTAGCTACTAATTTTGGCAACTAAGAGGCTTGCACTGGCCAAACACGTGCAAAAATGTTCCTGTATTAAATTTTCACACATTCTTATATTAAATTGTAATTGAGCTCATAATTTGTAATTTGTATTTTCAACGTTTTATTTTAGGACAAGAAGCATTGGTAATTATTTTGAGTTCGCTCAAATATGTACGAAGTAGTGGGTGAGATGAGTTTTTGATTTGGTGAAAGTGAGCGGCGGACGCTGTATGAGGAGACAGGGTGAGAGCAGGTAGACGGAAGAGGCTGGGAAGAGATCTGTGTGTGGATTGAGCTGGGAGAATGCAATCAAATCAAATGGAATGGAAAAGGACATTAGAGAAGGTGTGTAGCGGAAAGCGGTGAGGAGTCGTTTGAGTGGAGACGATGCTGGAGCCAGACTCGGTTCGGCTGGAGACGGGAAGACGGGTAGTGGGCCAGATTATGAGTTTTGTAATATGATAACACGTCCCACGTCAGAGAACATATTCAAAGGATCCCGTGGACCAGAGAGGCAGGAGCGTCCGCACTATCATTCTTTAATAAAGATAACTTACGACCTCCTTTCCTCAATATCATCGTGCAGTGAGGGGAACCTGGAATGTCTCGTCTTAGTTCCAGGATTTATTACTCTAATAACATGCGTTCCGCTACAAGGAAACTCACCAGGATTACCATTGATAAATTCACAGTTCCTAATTAACTCTCCCACCATTCCCACCATTAGTTTCCTTAAAAGTACTTTTCTCGGACTTTCCTATGCAGATCTAGCCCTGGGTCCTGCCTAACCTTCAAAATGAAACATGGGTTTTGTAAATAAAATAAGGCTCAGCAGGATAGTCTTCGTGAAAAATAGTGAACGACTGGTTCACAGAACATCCAACTGAGGATTTAGTTTAAAACATTGGAAATATTCCAAGGATTTATCCCGTTTTCGGTTGAATAATTTCAATTACAGCCTATGCAAAGATGAACTGAATGATATATGGACATTTCGCATTTCGTGTGGCTATTGCATGGATTGCAACTTACGAGAATCTGCTTAATTATACAAATTCACAGCTTAGTTATGATTAGATTGGTCAGCTAGTATTTCTGTATTTTCAGCAGCTCTGCCAAATAATGTTCAAGGACTAAATAAAATATATACATAGTGATAGCGTTCAATCTTTCACAAAAAAAAACTCACCGTACCTGACGACAAACGGTCGCGTCTTTTGATCGAGATCCGGTACCAGCTAGGCGCTATCGTGTCTATCGTATCTAAAGAATTGTTTCTCTACAAGTCTCGTTCGAAGATTTTATGGAATCTTCTACCATATTATTTCAAAAATCTACTCATTTTAACCCGTTGCCCCATACAGTTTGTGGTCATCTGTACCGAACGCAGAACTGAGATTTATGAATATTAGTTCATATAAATTGACTTTTTCACTGTGCATGGCGGCACGAAGCTCAATATGATATTTGAAAGAGGGATGCCGGAGACTGTGTTCTTTCCTGTGGTTGAAATTCCTGTCCTTGACTGTTGACATGATTTTCAGAGAACGGAAGAATTTGAAGCTGAGTAAAATGAGTGGAAGGGTGTGGGTAAGAGGAGGGAAGACGGATGAGGTCTAGTCAGATGTTAAGAGTGGTCTTTATGAGTTGTTCGGATTGGGAGACGGAGTGGTATTGGGAGGAAGAAAGGAAGAAAACGTGTCGACAGAGAATTACTCATGTCGAGAGAAAGTGGGCTAAAAGGAAGACAATCAGACCCACTTCACTTCCGTTTCTAAACGTCACTCACACTCATTTCACAACACTCATCCCACCTCCGCCAACTAACATACACGCTCACACTCACACACTCCCAGTCAACGCTCGCCCATCCGCAGAACTGGGCATATCAATGTGCTACACAGGGGAAAAGAAATGGTTATGTTAATATGGTACATAGAACTTGAGCAATGTAATTGCTATCTCAATTTCACAAGTAAAAAATAGCAGCATTTTTGAAAAGCTTTAAATTTATTTCGAGTTTACGTCCGTTGGTCGGTCAGTCTGTCTGTCTCACAACTTTCTTCAACAGCTTAACTAGTGTCCGATGTCCTGGCAACGTAATCCTACACAATCCAATTTATCCTAAAATTCTGGATTCCACGATGAAAAATGTTGATGATGCTCAGATCCGTAACAAATAACAGTGGATCGACTGTCATGTCAACGTAATACTAAATGTGTTATTGAAATTAATATCTCCAAATTGATATAACGGCGGATCTCGGGACAGTGATGAAGTGTAAAAAAGATATCTAATATTACATACTGCACAACACTACCGGTTGTAGCCCGATTAATTACGCGTTCAAATTTGACAAATTCAAAACACATATCCAAATCACTGGTATTATCTTTCACCAATGAGTCAGCTAGTTCAACTTAATTGACAGCAGAAGATGACTCAGTGTTGAATACGTTTCTCCGTCCGATTTTGAACAAACCACATTGAACACATTTCTCCACTCTGCTATTCATATCCTCTTCTACGTATTCAAATTATTGCAATCCGGTTTCACTCCATTATTGTATTGATTTCTAAATTAGGAAATCTAGTTTAGTTTACAAATCCGTATGACGGATGCGGCGGGCTATTTGCCATATCAACTCCGCTGCTCAAGTTCAGCGGATATATTAACGATACGTACAATTAAATAAGGATTCTATTCCGTGCTTGGTGCTGGTATATACAGCCTGTCTCAGAAAAGACGGACCCCCCTTGTTGATTTTTGGCATGACAACTGATACTGATTAGAATAATATACACCCTATGTTACATTCAGCTTAATTAATTCGAAGTATGGAATTATTGATAACCTTATCCGTACTCTCCATGTTTTACTCAAGTGGCGTGAACATAGACTCTATAGATTCCTGTTGATTTTTTCATTAAAAAAAAATCAAAAAGGGGGGTCCGTCTTTTCTGTGACAGGCTGCACATTTTTAGTTTCTTTTACGGGCTTAAAACCCACCCTGTGTATTTCTTTAAAAGCTTTCCTAATTTTTATTAAATCAATTCATTTCATACGAGTATATTGGAAAATTGACGAAGTTGTACCAGTGAAAGTTCTAAAAATCTGTAAATCGGCCTCAGGTGCATGAAATTTGTGTGGCATTAAAGGCCTCATCTTAAAAGGTTTCTTGGTTTTACTCATACGCTACCCCTTTCTCCCTATCGAGTGTCATATTTTATGACAATTCCCTTTATTTTCCTTTCCTAAGACTTTTGGATGGTTTGTAAATTGTGACAAGGGTTGGGTGGATGAGGGATGTGTGGGAAGAGAGAGGAGAAAGTTGACATTCCAAGTGAAGTTCCAACTTGAGAAGGACGGAGTCAGTTGAGGACAGTTGCGTTGGTGTGAATGGGCCTTTGACTAGGTTCTGCTACTTGTTCAGAAGGAAAGTTGGGTAAATGGCCTGGAGGACGGAAAAGAACTCCGCTCCTCCAATGACACTTACTTTCTCCTTCAAACTTTCTCTTTCCAGATCCACCACGATTGGAGTAATTAATTCTAGCATGTGTTTCGTGTTTAACACAAGACACTCAGGGACAACATTATCCAACTTTTTAAATTGTAGCTTCGAGCCTAACTAAACTTCCACGTGTGTTTCCTCCGCATTATTCCGCACTCAAGGTAAGCACCATTCCTCTCTCCACTCAAGAGAAAGCTCAATGTTTGTCAAACCAGGCAAGCCAGAACTTAACAAGCCGATTTAAGCAGGAGGCTCTGAATAATTTAGATGTTTGTTTGAAGGACATTCGTATATACGAAAGAATGTCCACAATTTACTGGTTTCAATAGAACTGAGGACGTTCTCCTGGGCTCAGCCCATTACATGACGCATCAGATTCAAATTGCTCAAACTTTTGACAATTCCATGGGGAAGCCAAGTCTATGTTCCTTACTTTCAGAACAATGAAATTATATTTTTTAATTCCAGCCACTCGGGAGTACTCCAATCATTGGCTTAGCTCGCAAAACTCCTGCTTGCAGATTCAATTACTGGTTCTGCATTTCACAGAGACGCAGGCTTCAAACTCGTTAAATTCCAATGTACAAATGTCAATTTCGAGTGTGCAACGTGGATGCTAGTAATTCAGGTTCGATTGGCAGGTGGAGACCTGCTGGTTCGTAGTTTACATGGAGTCTTTTGAGGTGGTTCCCTGGACGTGCACGAGTCGGCCCCCAGGGTAAATTTAGAATTGAATGGGTCAGTGCGTCCCAGAATTCCCGGCCGTCCTAAGAATAGGCTAATGATGTGGAATTGCATTGAGGCGTGTAGACTCGGGCCATTCCCGAACTCGCCTATTCCTCTCCAGAATACTTGGGTCAGAACTAAAATGGTCATTAGCTATTTATTATGTACAAGGAGGAAAAATCTGATGAGGTGAAACTATGGAATTTCCTGGAGGGCTTCTGCCCGGTTTAGCATGAGGAACCAGGCCGTGAGCAGTGGAGCGGAGTCCAAGCTTCCGTCGGAGAGGCCAAGGGAACTCAAGGTACAAGATGTGTTCCGCTCGAGTAGAAAACGGGTCCAAAAGTTAAGAGTGGAATAACTAAGATCGTTCTACTCCTTTCTTTTCTACTCAGAACTCAGTTCTAGCCCTTATTCCTCCACAGCGAAACTCAGAGTAACGAAAGTAATTCCCATTGTGGGCATTCGGTCTCCTCTTGCATCTTCCAATTTCTACATGACGTAATTAGGGCATTAGCAGGCATGGGCAAAATAATTTGATTTTGAGAATCAGTGGTTTTAGAATTATGATTTTGTACCCTGTGTCCTAGACTAATTTTGATTTTGTAGAAGTTCCTTGGTTTCTTTTATCTCAATTTTGATAAGTTTCAAAAGAATGATTTTGGATTATGAAAATCGGGAATATCGTTAGGTAATTGGTGATTTAAGACCATAAATTTATATGAAAATCGGGATGTTAAATAGTATATTTTCACTGACCTTGATTTTTCATAAGCGTGAATTCTATGTTCTAGTTCATCTATTTTTATGTTCAAGTAGCGAATGCTTTCTTTTGATTTAAGCGAAATCCAAATTACAGTACAATTATAATTACCGTCAACTGTCATATTTGATCATGGTCCGAAGTGTCTAATCTACTTAATTCGTGCCTTTTGCTGCCTTCTCCCACAGTTCAGGTAATAAAACCATAATGTACTAATTTGTTAATTGACTGTTTAATTTTGAGAATTGTTTAGGAATTACTTGGAATTTACACTGTTCAACATGAATTTCTGAAAGGTGTGAAAAAGTACCTGATAAATTCGGATTAGGTTAGATTTGTTGAAACAGTGAGCAATGACAGGAGGGATGAGAAGCTTACATTAAATTCTGTCTGGTTTGGAATCCATCGTTTGGGCCACTTGGCCTTAATAGAGAAAGTGCTTAGAATGCCTCCATCCCGGGTTTCTCTTTAACGGGTTTCTACAGAACAGGCCTCAAAACCGTTCGAGATCTCAGGAGGATGGTTTTTTCTGAGAGAAAGCGATTGTAGAAAGAAGTCCTGGCCTTCTGCAGGAAGTCCCTAAGCCTTCTATCTTAATTTTACTACTTTCCCTCAATTCCTCTCTTCAGGCTTAATTTGGGGCTGAGAAGTGTAGTGAGGATTTTTCCGGACAATTAAATCAGGCAGGGTCGTTAGTCCAAGTCTTGGGTAATGGGAATCGAATTCTTGACTGGGTCGGACCATTGAGAAGCCCCTTTCTCCTGATTGTCTCTGTCCGTCGTCAAGTTCAAATTGGAGTCCGAGTGGATTGAAGAAGCATTTGTGCTTTGGGACTTTCCAACTGGATCTGCGGAAGCCCAAATCGTTTCAGTTTAATTGTCTTTTTCGCTTTGGCGTTTGGGCGTCTGAGTGTAAGAGTGGTTGACAGGGATATCCATCGTCCTCACGTCTCTCCAGATAAGCCTCCTGACATGGAACATGGAGTGAACAAGGACAGACCTTCTTCATCCACTCCTCAACCCATCCATTCCCCTTCCTATCAAGATTCAGACCAAGGAACTCCTCTAATCTGCCCAATTGTACCTAGATCCTAAGGGCCGTCTCACACAGTCTCCACGTCGTCCCAAGGAATCTTCCTGATTTGGATAGGTCCTGCACTCTGTTGATAGGTAGCGATAGTTGGGCGGGCGGAAATTGACCAGGCGACAATTGGGCGGATATGAAAACTGTCCTAAAGTAAAGATATTAAGTTGGGTTAGGTTAGGTATACTCATGTTTTGTCAAGATATATATGGGCTTGTGCCATAATGTAACAAAAGTTCTTTGTTAAAGTTAAACTGTTAATTGGCTTACTATTTTAACGTTATATGTATAGCGGCATCCATATTACCCATATCAGGCAAAAAGCGCGACACCGGAAGTCGGCTAGATTTCATGCTAAATATTTATAATTGTATTAATAAAAATGTTGGTAATTATGAGTAAGCATATGTAAGGTTAGATTGGGTTAGGTTAGGTTTGCCGAGACGCTGGAGCTCATTTCTGTGTAACGCTTTTTGATTTCGCGCTTTTGACTGGAGACTGGAACCTTATTACCTCCACTAAACTAACACCACACCACATAAATGAACTTAATCCAACAAACCACTGTCTAGCATGTTTAAAAAATCCGCCCAATTGTCGCACTGCTCAATTGTCCCCTGACTCGGATGTACGACTTAGTCAAGGGGGCGGGGGCTGAGATATAAAGGTCCGGAATTTTTTTTTTTTGCCATGAATGTAAAATTGAGCGATTTTTCATACGCTAAACTTACAAAAACATGAAAAATGGCTTTTCCACTCATCAATATGTTCAAAATCCGCTACAATTCCAATCAATAGCACACAACACATCTTTCCGTTCATTTCCGTGTATTTTGTTCATAATATTACTAAAATCCAATAATAGCTAGTATGAATTTAGGATCTTGGGAGGATGCTCGAGCCGTTGATCCCTTATGTAGATCCGCGCCTGACTGGCCCCGCCCAATTGTCGCTTTTATGGAGAAAGTCAAAACTTGACGCCCTAACTTGCGAGATTGCGTTGCAAGCGGCATAAATTAATTGATAGTTTTTCACAACCAGGATTGATGGGATTTGAGTTTGAGTTCATTTTAATATGGAGTTTCTACCCAACCAATAATTCTTTGCCTTCACAAAATTCCAAAGTTCTTATTTGCACACTTGAAAAATTTGAGTCCATTCTGTTGAAGCCGGGAGAAACTGTTTCCCGGAACAGAAGCGACCATATATTTTAAGATGGATTTGAAATCGTCTCCATTAATCAGAGTACTTGGGCTGAGAGAAAGCTTCTTGTTCAGTTCTATTCAGAAGAGGGATTTTTCCATTGAGGATTTAGTGCTTCTTGAAGGACGGGAGTTAATTATACGTGGAGTCTGTCAGTCTCCCAAGAAAATAGATTTGGGAAAGGAGTTGGGCCGTTGAGGAAATTCCAATTTATTTCTATTACCTTTCTTTATTTGAGCCTGATTTCCCCATTTCCCATAAAAGAGTTCAAGTGGAGGAGAAGGGGCTTGGTACGTGTGTGTGTCGTTTGGCCGGGTCGTAAACCCAAATCCACAATACATTAAGACCTTTTGATGGAGACCAATGGAGACGGAGTTCTGGAGTCGAGAATGGCTTGTATTCAAATTGAATACTTGTACATGGACAGACTTGAGTGGGCCAAGTCACCGTTCATCTCTTCCCATGCTTTCTCCAGCTTCCAGCTACCGTCCTCTGGAGTTCAACGAGAAAAATTGGACTTTGATTCCCACCTCACGTCCGCCTCCTTCCTGGCTTCTCCACTGCTCCAACGGCTTATTATTATTATTGTTACTGTCTTAGTCTACTACCACTTTACTCACACCACGTTCTCCCAAAAACACCAATATCTACACAGTAGGTCGAATCAACCGTCCAGGACAGTTCATCCCGGCCAATTGGGGCAAACAAAAACCGTAGTCTCATATTACATCAACTGGCATTCGAAAAAAATATTGAAAACCTCCGCGGGTGAATGTGACCTTAAAAGTTTAAAACTAGTAGCTCTTAGATTTATTTATAATTAACAAAGATGCGATTTGCTTAAAATATTTTTGGTTTTGCCATATCTTATCTAATACTAGCTGCCCAAATAGGTCACAACGAAGTTGTTAATTTGCATAGTCTCGAGTTTTTACAGTGGGAATAATGTTGTGCTACTGTACCGTCATCTCTTGTACACATCAACATATTTTTGAAGCCCGTGAATAGCACGTTGATAATACTCATTTAAAAAATCATTTAGCATTGTAGTATTACTACGTTGCTATGACAATAGAATAGAGTCACTTCTACAATGAGCATCATCAAAATTTTAAATATAAGGAATCCAGAAATAGAATATATGGAATTATGTAGGATTATGTGTTGCCAGGGCATTGGTTATTGGTAGCCTTGTTGAAAATACATAGAACATAGAGGGATAGAATATAGAATACTAGCTAACCCATTGGTCAGTCATAAAATCACTGATTTGTACCTGTGTTTTGAATTTCCGAACGTTCTATTAATCTAGTTTTAATCGGTAGTGCTGTGCAATATGCATCTCTTTTACACCTCGTCACTATGTTTCGAAGCCCGTGAATATCAATTTGAAAATACTAATTCCGATATCCCATTTAATGTATTACGTTACTATGACAGTCGAGTTCTGGTATTTTTAGCAGATGTGAACATCTTTAACATTTTAAATCTTTGGAATCAGAATTCGAATAAATTGAATTGTGTAGGACAGGACATTCGTCGGCCCAAATGAACAAAGTATACGCATCCACTCAAAGTGTGCACTTTCGAACCTTTACATGACACAAGTGCATAAGGCTAAAATGACGGAGGGAAGTTGACATGCGACGGTCTTTTTATCTCATTTTCATTCTCCTTGTGAGAAAGCCTTTATGGCTAGTCTACATTTTGTATGTGTCCATTGCTACTCTGTACGTACGACTAAACTGTTTTAGCCCTGCTGAACACCTTGGTGGCTCAGTGGTGCCTGGTGCCTGGAGTGAGAAGAAATATGGACATGGATCGAGTTTGTGAGTAGTTTAAGTGAATACATATGCATTCACAAGTATTCACTTTTATACGTGGATAAACGCCATTGAAGACCTACTCAAGTGAAAGTGCCATGTCCAACATTCTACCCGAATTTCAATATGTTAAACTCAAAATGTACTTCAATGAAGACCTTATACTTTCTTGATACTTCTTTCTTGATAGAACTTTGAAACATTGAGCAGAATTTCAAGAAAATGGTTACACTGACTTTGAACTCCTTTCACACCAACTGGAAATATTGATATTGCACGTAATTCCAAGAAGCTGAACAGCATATCGAATTTAAAATTCAAACTATTGATATTTCTGGCTAATGTATGCAGAGTCTGTTCTCAATCAATTGGCTGTACAGAAAACCATACAAGTAGCGCTGGAAGTTCTTACAAGAATTTGTACAGAAACAGGAATTTGGAATTTTTGGAGAGGAAATGAATCAAAGTTATCGCTTGATACTCTTCCTGAGAAGTTCGTGGAAGAATCCAGTGTCGTAAATGGAAGAGTCAGAACTCGTGCCTTGTGTCGAGCTTAGATTTCTTCAAGAATAGTTGAGACCATAAGTGTTTCTCATCATTCCTGCCTAGTTTGAACTGAGAAGTTTGGAAGTGGGCTCTGGGCCTGGAGAGACGCGATGTGAGGGTCTGATCCGTAGATCATGTGGCATTTATGAGGTTCTCGTCAAGGCGAATCTCTCCTCTTCCTGCCTGATAGGCCCAAATGGTGGGAATTGATTTGTGAGCAGGGCTGAGATGAACTGGGAAGCGGAGGTGGCACGGAACTCCGTCCCCCAGGAAAGACCAAGGAATGAGGTTCTAGAAACATCATAACTTTCCTGACACTCACTACTTAGCTCCTTGTGCCACCGGAATGACTCAACTTTTTTCATAAGTAGTCCAGCCACTTGGGACGTAAATCACTCCAGAGACGAAGATTAAGGGAAGCCTCTGCAGCCCCAACAAGACCCACTCCAGGTAACTCAACAACACACCGCTTCCGGAACAACCACAACTACTCCTACTCCCAAAGACAGTAGAATTCTATGTATTCTCTATTATACTAGGTCTACTGGTACTCCTAATCTTCGCTTACTAATTCGGAAGAGACGACACGAAACAAAGGGCAACAGCCTTATGAAACCCCTCAACTATGATGCACACTGTGATAGCAACATTCCTACTCTGTTGCATAGAAATCCAAGTTCAATCTGTACAGAAATTCTCTTAAAAATCTGAACGATAGCCATAAATACGTAGTGCAAACGAGTTTCTACTAATTGATACCAGTAATTCAGGTTTTCTGAATATTTATTTCCAATTCATCGTCTTAATATTACCTCACTTCAAATATATCACATTAGCACCACAAAATAAGCTAGTTGGCCATAACTTAGCGTAAAATGAATCTTAGCTAAATAATACATCCCTTTATTCAGGCTTCCACAAGTACATCTTAGCTTAACCTGGAACGATCTAATTCACTTTCATTAAGCTACGAGTAAGGTAAACAATCGCGTTTTTCAATTTTCCAGTGCGGGAATCCCAAATGTCCACAAGAATTAGGAGATATACAACTAAATGAGTAAATTGGTCTGAAATTTCCAAGAAAATTTGCGGTAAATTAATTCATTCTATGTTAAAGTAAGCTATGTCCAACTTAATTAATCCGATATTGACATTTAATTAAGGTGAGGTAAGGTGAGTATTGGCCATTTGTTTCAAATCAAATATTTTACTCCTTCTCTTTATTAGTCCCAGTTTTCAGACCTGTCAACTTCTGTACGTGTGATTAATTGGGTGGCCAATGGATAGTTGGAAAAACACATGTCGGAAAGCGGGAACACAGATCAGACTACCTTGCTTAGCTTCCTCTATGAAATCAATCGACCTTCCTGTCGCACTGAATCACCGCACGCACTCATATGAACGGATCCGCTTCATTTTGATTTTACAGAATCTTCCAACACCAAATAGCAGTAACTCAGTGAGTCTTCTGATCTCGTAGTGTAATGCATAAATTAGGTGGCATGTCTAAGGGATTCCGTCAGTCATATTCCGCCTAGGAGGAAACATTTCTTTCACTGCTTTCACACTATAAACAGAAATAGGTGGAAAGTAGGTATGCGTTGATAGGTACAAAAGCGTAGAGGAACAATCAGCAGGGTTCTCCAGTTAACGATGTATTCTTTTAAAGCCTAATTACCTTTCACCTGCCTTCACGTTTGAAAATTGTTTTTACATCAGTTTAGTTGATGTACAAATTTAGTGTGTATTGTGTAGTCTATAGAGATGTAAATGTAATGACAATCTTCAAACGTGAAGGCAGGTGAGGGCAAATACAGTACACTTTAAACGAACGCATCGAATCAAATATAGTTGGCAAATTCAATTCACTGCAACGCCAAGTGCCTTGCAGTGATGAAGGGGTCAGCTAGTTCTTTATAAGTAAGGGCTTCAGAAATCCACCCAAAGCTAAAACCACGCCAAGTTGAAATGGAAGCTATTTTGCAATTTACTAATTTTACTCGAATATTGAATTGACTTTTAATTAATTACGAAAATTGGAATTTCCTTTCTTTACAGCACCTGGAGTTATTGTATTATAAATAACTCATTGTGCGAAATCTAATGCTACTTCGAGCCTTCGTGCTTCAGTGTGCTCCGTCAAGTATTTCATTTCAATCTTCACCTTGCCACTTATTAAAGCTCACGGAGACGATGGACACTTAAAAATGCGAAATTCAGAACCATTCCAAGCTAGGGGCACACTTAGTATGGATTTCTTAATGACTAAGAATGGATGAGATATTGGCTGCAAGATCCCGTTGTTGTTGCCTGGTCTCAATTGAGTTTCGGAGATGATTCTGTGTTTAATGAAGATGCCTGCATGGAGTGGAGCGGATGGTGGATGGTAATCTGGGCAGAAGTGGAAGACTGGGTAAGATAAGCTGGGCCATCCTCTCTGAGCACAACAGGTAGTCTTGAGAAGATGAGGAAATATGTGTGGACATGGAACAGGCACAAAATCAATCTTCGACTCTCCAACTTTTCTCCATGAGAGAAAACGGATTATTAAATTCTATGGACCTCTTTTCATCAATACAATATCCTTCAGCTCTAATTTATTTCCTAGC
>JAQFYU010001269.1:0-15579 GCA_034694905.1 Ceratophysella granulata | reverse complement strand
TTCTCCGGTTCCAGGAAAAAGAGCTACTTGCACTACCCTATAAAGGCGGCGGACAAACAACAGTCAAAATACCCTGAATATATGTACATACATAACAATATCAAGTTCAGAAAGAAACTATTTTATAATGACTTATTTATATACATTTAATTGTTTGAATTCCTAGCCCTATATTCTGGCTGAAGAACTACGCCGTGAGCTACCAGCGGACCAAGCGGAGTACTGCATTCAGCGCATGACACCCTTCAAGGGAGCTGGTGCCGTACCAGGTGCCCTTGACTACATGTCCTTCTCAACAGCACTCTACGGTGAATCTGACATGTAAATCATCGATATTGTTAAGGCAGATGAAAAATAATTCAAAAAGGTTTCAAAAAAATAGTTGAATAGACAAACATACTTAGTTCGTCTAAAGTAAAAGTTGTTTAGTCTCTAATCTTTTTTGTAGCATTTTCTGTCTATCTGTCTGAGTAATTTATTTGACCAAAAAATTATTAATTAAAAATAGCTTTAGTCTACGGCTACTCTACTTTGCTTGTTGAAGTTTATTGTTGAAGTATGTGCCATAAAACATGGTATACAGGGCGGGCGATGGCTAGCCATTGTAAATGTGAGTTAATTAATTATAAAATACATAACAAATATGCATGTTAGTTTAAGTAAAGTGTGAATCCCTGTACTTAAAAAATGTGACAACCCAACAATCCCGGAGAAAAGTTAAAATATTGAACTGAATTGTCAAATCATATCACAGATGCACACACAAAATTTTAACATCTTCTCTGCAATTTTTTGTGTACATCCTAGTTGTATTTCAACTATTCAGTTCAATATCCAGCTTAGGTCGTTATCGGTAAGGCAGTTTTAAATAATCGATTCGGAAGAAGTTCGTTAGCAAAGCAGTCGGTGCAAAAATATACTAAAAACTGGCAGGTTTGTGTGTGTGTGTGTGTCTGCTTTGTTAACGAACTTACTTTGATATCTGGAAAAATTGGCTAAATTCGGAATAAATCAAAATTACCTATTTGAATTTCGGGCTGGCTCTCGTTGTTCTAAAATCTGAATAAAAATGTTGTAAAATTCAATTTGGTTGGTCTATTTTATCAAACCTGTCTTACATAAAATGAAATGACTTCGGCAGAATGCAAGAACGCAGAATTTTGAGATTCAGTATTATGTAAATCTCAGAAAAGAACATTCCTTGTGTAGCCGAAATAATTATATACGAATTTGTTTACACCGAAGTATTCAACATTTAATTTTCACCTAAATGACCTCAGCACCAAAGTACAGTGATACCTGGTTGAAACCGGTTCTACGTCAATTGGGCGCAGCGTCAATTGGGCCCCAACGTCCCATTACTGAATAGCTTTAACTCAGAACTTTGATATTTTCGGCAAACCTAACCTAACCTAGACTTATAACATAATACACATTTTTCAGATTTGTACATTAACGTTGAGTGGTAATTAGATCCCGGCGCCCAAAGGACGCTTCGCCCAATTGACGCCGTACAAAGGCCTAAGTTTAAGCAATAGACAGTTTCCGAACGGATTCAGTTGATCTCAACCTTTATTTGCAACTTAAAACCTATTTAATATGTACTTTAATTTATCACACTTAGTCGTATTGATATGTAGGTTCATTTCTTGAGTTGCTACATACAAAATTTACAGAAATGTATTTTGGAAGGTACAAAAACAAGCATTCATAAAATCGTAGTGGAATATATTACTATGAGTGAGCATGGGCGATGGATATTCATGGGTCAGATCGGTCACAGGGGTCTGGTTTCAAATTCAATTCCGCTTAGATGGCAAATCCAAGGAAGGTGTGTCCAGCAGTGGCGTTGTTTTTGGCACCTGAAGCGGCAGCAGTAACGGGAAGTGTTCTGTTCGTGTTGGAAGGTGGGCTCCTGACACCCGAATTTCCGATAGTTCCTGAAGAAGAAGGAGCATCATTTCCGAAGTGGAGTGGGTGGAAAAGGGGGTTGGTGGGTCGGAGGGCTTCTGCAGACTCCTCCCCTGATTCGCTAGACTTGTCTGAAAGTACGATAAATTAGTTTTTGAATCGATTCATACGAATTTCAAGTCTTACCTTGTTTGTCGGCTTCTCGATTAACTGAAGTCACGTTGAAAGTGGAACGGACTGGTCGTGGACGTCCAGCTCCAGATGAGCCGACACCCGATGGAACTTCGGATTTGACCGGAAGTGGCTGTTGCTTGGCTGGAACAACTGGGACGCTAATGGATCCACTTGGTCTGCTGGGAAGGCCAGAAGCTGGAGGACTTTGACGTCCCTTCACTCCGGATGTCGATGTGGAGTTCGAAGGAGCTGCGCTTGCGCTCAGAGCAAACAAGCAGAGCACGGCCAGCGTGGAACAAGCCTGTATTTTACGAATATAAATTTTAATCAACCTTTTAGCGTTGCCCGAAACCCTTGAAATCTTAAAAATCAAATAAATGTTCTTACGAGTTTAGCAGAGATGGCCATTTTTGATTGTGTTTTCGGCAAGAAGTATCTTTCAAAGTCCGTTGGAAGAGTGGGGAGGTGGAATGATGGTTGGAAATGTATTGACTTCCGCTTAAATACATTTCTGCAAGTTAGTCAGATCACGGTTTAAGGACAAAGTTAGTGTCCGTTCATTGACTAATGTTCAAATGAGATGTAAATTAAGAAATTTACCGTTTCCGAAGCCATAAAATGTGAACTTCCAAGTACTCACTCATTCAAGATTCGAAATTGAATCCGGAATAAACTGGACTTGACTGTTTCATTAAGAGTGGATATGACAGTAAGCTTTGGGATCTGATGCGATTTCTAATTCTTAGAAATGTGCTTTTCAATGGGCTTGGTTTATGAAGCCAAATGAGTCACTCAACTACGACTTAATTTCGGAAAAAGTTTCATGCATGCAGCACATAACTAACAAAGTATTTGAAATTCTGAACTTCCAAAAGATTTGTGACCACAAACAACAACGAATAGTCAGTTGATGCATGATGCACGATCTGAGTCAGTCATTCAAATCTCGGAAGAAATAATTTGGTGCAGTTTTTGTATGAGAACGCAGTACATTCGAGGAAACTGAGTCAACGACCACTCAGTTGAGTACCATGCCATGCAACGCTAAACGATACCTGTACCACAATTAATTATTCATAGGTTTAATTATTTTAAATGGGCAAAGAATGGGTATTGCTTGTTCTGGCTCACGTGTACTCAGGAAATAACACGTACATTACTCATTTCTCTGAATACAGGCGAATAATTCTGTTCATGAATATGGAAGTGACTCTAATTTCTAATTATAATTATAATTGCTTTTTTCTACATATTTGCACTTCTCAGTTCAGCCTCGGCCCAGATATGAGCACATCCATAAAATGTCCTGCAGCGCGCAAAAAAAAAGAGACCTTGTAAAATAGTTCTGTGTACCACTGTGGTATGTTCTAGATTTCTCGTTCAAGGGAGACCTGATGAAAGTTAAGGATTTGCGGTTAACGAACTGTGTTCACTGTAGTCCATACGTAAACTGTATGTACTATTTCCAACTTTCAGCAAAATATATTTTATTGTGAAGTAGTCTATTTTGAACCGTTATCCAAATATTATGATTGATTTCTTGAGTTTGGAAATACTGGTTACTTCTAGCGCTCTAAGAGGTAACTGCGTAAAAAGAGAATACACAAAATTTTAGTCTTTCAGGTCGACTAGTCATCTGAGTCTCCTGAAATCAATTGTCAATTTATGCTTCAATTTTAGGAAATGAAACGCAATCGAATGCCTTTCTATTTGTACTGAGTTCTACAAAATTGAACTTAATAAATCTGAGTTCTACAAAATTGAACTTAATAAATTGACGATGAACCCTGGTATATTCAAAAAATAATGGAATGAAGTTAACGATGTCACTTTCCTGCAGATAAAGTTAAGAACAGTTCCATTTACAACTGTAAATTAAGATAAATTACGAACTTGGTTTGCATTTTATTTTATATCTCAAAGTCTCGTACTTAAGGATTCACATTTCTGGTGCAACGAATGAGTTACCACCACGAGTTGTCCAGGTGGATTGCGCTGAGACATTGTGTACAATTAAGTACGTCTTTGTCATACTTTTAGAATAAAATATTGAATACTTTGAACTTATGTTCAACAGCGCAAAATTGCATGAAATTAAAACATTATGAAATAGACAATAGGTATTCAAGTATTTGAGTACGCATATCTGCTCATTTGCTGCATGAAATGTATTTATTATGTTGACTACATTGCTAGTCCTATATCGTGGCTTCCGGTCACCAAGGAGAAATTCAGATTTTTTAAAAACAATTTTTAGTTACACTAAGCTACACTTTTGGTATCAGTCAGTACTGCTGAAAATTGAATCTGAGGTGTCTTATATTTGATAGTTTCCAATAAAAAATTTAGGATATGTAGCTTAAATAAAATAGCAAGTATGAAAGATTGAAGATTTGCGTAGCTACTGCATGGACTCAGGACCGTTTGAGTCCATACATCCGTTCCAGAAATCAATAAATACATTTCAGTTTTCTAAGACCGGCCGTGTCCGTGTGTTTTATCCGTTGAAGTAGATTCCATGAGCTCTTCGGCCGGATTGAATGCCCTGCAAGTTGAAGGGCTTCGCATCCTCGTGATTGTCCTGAAGGTTGGAAAGCAGGGAATCAGGTTCTTCTGCATTGTCGTCCGGGGCAGGTAAGCCGTAGATAGTCGGAGCGAACATGGCAACCATGACGCCAATCACGAAGAGCCAACAGATCTGAAATTTGAATTGTTCTTTGTCAAAATTCTGTAATTAGGTATGTTTTGGTTGCAAACTTGAAGTAAAATGAGCTTACCAAAGATTTCATCTTCTTCACTTCTTTGGGTGTTAGAACTTTAGGTTTTTGGTTTTAGTTTGAGATTATGTATAAGCGGAAGTCACTGATGATTGACTGAGAGTGGAATTCCTACGAAGCCTTTTATAGGAACATAGCACTCGCGCTAATTTGACTAACTATTTTTTCCATTGGCTGTAATTACTTGAATTACTTGTAGAACAAGCAATAATTACCCATTCCGACCAATTTGCATAATTGAAATGGTAAAAATTTACTTAATCCTTCGAAAGTTGAATACATTGAATATTACAATCTTAACATCGTGAATTATGACCACCAATATTGAACAGCGTAAAGTGTAACTGGCATGGGTGAATGGAATGTTCTTGTTTTCTAATTATGTAGTATAATCTAATTAAATATATTTTCAATTTACAATTCAGGAATGTTCCGGAATTTCCTAATTTGAATAATAGCTTGTTCCCCAACTACATGATTTATAGTTTTACATAATCGAGAAACGCTTTAGATATTTTAATTATATTCCCTTCACAAACAGAAATATGATATTCGAGTGCTCTCTAACTTATTTACGGACACTGGTTGGGAGTTTGGCTAGGTGTACAATTGACATTTCTAGAAGGAAGGTATTCCCTCCATCTTTAGTATCCGTTAAGGAATGTTGGTTGAAACTTTGATAAAATGTTGTGATTAAATCACACCAATGACATTTTTGATTTGGGAACTTTTTAATTCGCATTCCCTCCCCATATATGAAGCAAAAAGGAAATATTGAATGAACATGAGCAAGGGAGTGTTTCGGGCTCACTACGTACTGGTCCGTCCGGTACAATACAACTACGCACTACAAAAAAACATGATAATAGAAGCTTAAACATGTTAAGTTAGAAAATTAGACACTTGGTATAGACATTTCAAAACAACTGAAATCATAAGAATATGTATGAGTAAAAAATACATACAGTTTTGAAAAAATATTTACTAGATAATACTAATGGGGTAGTAATACTAATTACTAAAATACATACACAGTAGATGTCGCTTAAATCCCAGTTTGGGTTGTTCAAGAAATAGATAAATAAATTAATGTCTAGATGAAAGCAATAGTAGTTTAGATTACTGGGTGCTTCGCTAGTTGAATAGGGTATGTGATTGCTTTCTGAAATGCATATTTCATGAAAAAAGGAGTTCTGTTGCACGGATTTACACATTCATTACAACACAAGCCTGCTTCGAAATATTTGTACACACGTGTAAAGCAATTTAGATATGATGTCTTTGTAATTTAATTAAAGAGTGCCTTTTTCTCAGCTCAAGTACGTCAGCCACCATTTATTATTTATGAATCGCAAATGACGAGAGCTGATGTCTCAGTGCCCAAATCTGATAATCAAAGAAGTTATACGATGAAATAATTTTCGCGGAGTATGGTTTATGGTTAATGTGTGGCACGTGCTAGTAGCCTCAAAAAGAAGTTAAAGTTACTTATCGTATTTAACCACTTTGCTTCACGATTCATGCCAAAGGCTCGCCGTTTTACAAGTATGGGAATATATAGATTCTCGAACAAACCCAAAGACAATCGACTGAATTATCCACCAATTAGCCAAATGTCCAAATGTAGTATTTGCGCGGATGAAGCAAACGTACCTTTTAAACGTCATTAACGGCAGTTCTCGGTTCAGTTTCCGAAGAACTCGCCACATTTGCATTTAAAATTTCTTCGACCATGAGGCTGATTGCCAATTATAGAACCACTGGAGTTTAACTGGAATTGGACCGTGTCTATTTAAACACACTGGCACTGACCAACACGGATTCAAGATTCAACAGATCATCTTCAGAATTTCACTGCGAAACGCAAGGACAAAAAATGGCTCAACTCGGCATGATCTCAACAACGGTAAAATCTATTTTCCGCTATATACAATAATATTTTACAAATTCTGAAAATAATTTTTTTATTTTGAAATTTAATTAAATACATAACTTGCTAACAATATTTGAATTTGTTAGTGCGTTCTTGTCTTCCTTTTCCTGGCCGTTTATTTGAGATGTTCCGATTCTGCATATCTGGAAACCACGTCAATTTCTTCAACAATGGAAGACGATTCTGAGACTCTTTCCACGGTTTTCGGTGAAATCGACTACGACGGAACGACTGAAACTGTTGAATATGCAACTCCAATTCTGCAGCAGAGAAAGAAACGTGATGACACGGCAGCAACCAATGATTTACAAGGAAGCGAGTTTTTCTGGCCAGGATGGGGTGGTGGATGGGGAGGTTATGGAGGCTGGGGCGGATGGGGTGGTGGCTACGGTGGTGGTTTCTGGAATCCTTGGAGATGGGGCTTCAGATCCTGGTAACCAACCGGTGCGCTTGTGCAAGTTCTCAACAGATTGATGACAAATTCAGGTTAACTTTGTTTCGGGAAATTGATTTGTCAATCTTTGAGTTTTAAAGTAAGGATTGTGGAACAGTTATTTAGATATTTGTGTAACTAATTTCCTCTAAAATGACGGATTAAAAAGCTCTGGTTCCTTATTGATATTTCTCTGATCGCTCTGTGTTTATTTGAGAGGTAAATTATATTAACTTCGCATTCAAAAAGATCAGTGCATTTTAGAGTTAAGCAACAGTGGAACTATCTAACTTTGCAAGTTTTAGGAAGAGTATCTGCGCGCAATTCCGATTTCACAGAATTCAAGTAACCACGAACGAAAATCAATTTCGGTTGAAAATTTGTTAACCTGCATGTGCAAATAAGTCAAAGAAAGAAAATATTAATTAAAAGTACGGATGATCAGGGGTCTGTGAATTAACAATTTAACAATTACTAGCACATTGTCGATTAATTGGAATGACTAAAGTGTATAAAAAATTAAATTCGAAGTTTTTATTCTATATCTCCATTTTCTAGGAATGGAATTATTTACAATGTCAATGTTACCAATCATTTGCTCAACGGAATTTGACATAGCCTATGAACGAGTTTAAATAGTCCAAATATTTTCGGAAATATTTCCCCTTCTTTTTATTCTGCTCCCTTGTGAGAGACAAGGCTGGGTACTCTCGTCAACTCAGCTTTATAGTTTCTCTGGAATTTCGTAAGCAAAAGTATGTTTGCAATTTGTAAACGTCGAGTGTTGAGTGTTGAGTATCTTCCATTTATCTTGTAAGCTATTGACCACTTCATTGTTTTTAACCGGCTTTAAAAGCATGAATTCTAAGTACTCTGGGAGCAAGCGTGTCCTATCTTCTACTTTGGTGCTTAAAGTAATGAAACTGGGCATGACGTACACAAACACAACTGAGCCCCTTGTGCCTAATAAACTAAATTATTTAGAAATTTTAGCGAAGGATATTATTTAGAAGCTTGATATATAAGATAAATATCAACTCTCTCTGCTCACTAAAATACATAGCCCACTATTTCTGTTTTTCTTGTGCTCAGGAACCATTTTGTAAATAAGTATCTAACTTTCATCCGATCGAAATGGCAGCTACTTTAGTTTTCTCCCGAATCGGTCTGCTATTTTCATGTGTCATATACTTTGGTTCCAAGGTTGACTCTGTAAGTCTGAATCTGATAGGATTCGAACACTGCATGATTCATTTGTTGAATTCAGATTTGAATTCAAGGTCCAACATTGACGTTACGGAATCAACGGTTATAATGAATCAAGAAGATGGCATGATTTGGACAATTTCAGCATTGAATGGTTCGAATGAAACTGGCAAGCTACCAAACCCCCAGAATTTCCAAGAATCATTTCCTTAAACATCGTGGTAGATTTGAAGTCATGTTTCGATTCTCAAAATTATGTTCAGGATTTCTTTGGCCCACGTAGGTACTTTGCGCAAAACAGTTTTATGTTCATAACTGGACAGCATTTGCGGTCAAAATGTCAGAACAATGAAATCGTGATTTACTTGGCAGGAGCAAAATATGTAGACTTTTATCTTTTCTTCCTGTCTCAAAACAACAGCTCAATTCAATCTGGAAAAGCAGTCTGCAAAAGCTGTTCCACAGAACTTCGGCCTGTCGAAATTCCCAATATGGGACCGATAAGGCTTCGTGACCTCAAAACATTCTCTGCATCCAATATGAACAAGTTTTTGAAGCCAATTGTTGCACTGGCCATGACATCTCCTTTGAATCAGAACCTGCACCGTGGTTGTGAATTTCTGTAGAGGCGACATCCTGCCGCACCCTTGCAAATCGGATGTATTCACCACAGAATATTTGCTGAGAATATTGCAGCCGGATTGAACTTTAGCATGGAGCTGATCTCACTGGAATCTTACTGGGACTTGATATCCTTTCAAAGTCCAATCCCGTGTGGAGCAATTGCTGCATTGGAGCTCTTTCCAGAAGTTGTTCAACGCAATGATGAGAATCAAAATGTCTTTAGCCGGGTTGCATGTTACTATTTTAAAGTCAACTTTTTTTTATTGTGTGAAACAGGAAGTACCGAAGGCCTTTAGCTTCGAATTCTGGATTATTGAATTCGACCTCGGATCCTAGATTGGGCTTTTATGTTGCACATTGTTTGTCACACTGATGTCAAAAGGCCAGTGGTTTGACATCTACGCGATTCTCATGCGTCAGGATTGCAGACTCCTGAAACACAGGAAACTGCTCATTATTCTGATCTTTGCATCTACTATTTTCATTTACGGCTACGAAAGTGTTCTGTCGAGCTACATGACAGCTCCACTCCCTGTCATGGTCTACAACACTCAAAGACGTTCTTGACAACGAATACAAAATTGTTGGAGCTGTACTTGCGGACGGAGAAGGTCAAATTGAAAGAATATTCAAGAACGAACAGATCACCCGGAACATCACGTCCTGCATTCTGGATGAGGGTTATGTAATATCTGTCCATAATGCAGTTCAGTACTTGGCGGCATGCAACACAACTACGTGCATACCATCACATCACGGTTTCCCGCTACGGGTTCAAATCAAATCTAGTTTACAATCTCCAATTCAGTGCTATTTTACAAAACGTAGCGAATCGTTGGAGGAAGTTATTTACACGTCCCTGGGATACTGGCATGCACGGTTTACTTGGGCCACGAAGCGAATGATCGAGTTTGGACTTGTGTCAATATACGTTAGCTACACCGAAAACATTGTTCTGACCTTAGAGTAAGAAATACGTCAAGTCGGCCTGCCGGCTCTCCTCTAGAGTACACTATCAGGCAAAATCAGGCAGGATTTCTAAGCCCGTGTTAGGGCATCCAAGGCGAAAACTGTTGACATTTCGGTGCTTCAAACACTTAATGAGGTCGGTTGGTATGCGAACCTTATTTAGATAGAAATACTTGATCCAAGCCAAGATGAGGTCAACGGCCGATGGGAGAGAAAGACAAACCCACAGTAAATGTAGCGCTATGCTGCAGGCAAAGATTTGCTTGTACAATCCTTGCTCATTGAAAAAATGAGTGGGTAATGTTGAATATTCACGAAAATGTGATTATTTATGTGTCTCATCTCGCTTGACACCAAAACGCCGTTTGTTTTACTCGGCTTCGGTGGCAATTATTTTTCTCAGCCAGAACTTAGTTAGCCGCCGTATCGGAAACAATAACTTGAAATTGGCAGACCCTACAATACAACCACCAAAAACTCGGAAAATGAGTGCGAAACGGCGCTGTATCATCCAGAACTGCAACCTATCCGCCGGAAATCATCCGTCAACCCTACACAAGTGAGTGGAAATATTAATTTTCTATAATTATCGATATGGCAGTATTATTAACTAAGTATAAAGATTTAATTTTTGCGCGAAACGAAGTATTACATCGATCGTCATAAACTCTATGCTTAAATTGTACATTTGTAGATTCCCGAAGTCGGAAGAAGAAAAAGGACCGTGGTTGCAGTTTCAAGCTAGGAGTGATTCGAAAAGGACGCGAAAAAAGCTGAGAAAGTCTTCATTGCTATGTGCCAATCATTTCCAACGATGCTGCTTCGTTCAAAATGGAAATATCAAAACAATCAGAAAGGGTCATGCTCCTAGCGTGATTGTTAATGTTCAAGGAGACTCGGAAATAATTCAGGTTTGTAAAAATATTATACATGTATAAAAAAATATTTTTACAAAATTGAGTTGGCTGGGTTGTGATATATTGAATACTGGTAATTATAGGTATGTCACAATGAAGACGATGGTGATGAAGCAATGGAATTGGACAAGGAAAACTTGGAAATGGATAGGGACAACAATCTTTCCCTCTATTCAGATCACGACTATTCCGCTACCAAACAGCTTGTTGACCTCAGCAATTCTGAAAGCCTATTGGACCAGTACTCAAAAATGTTTCGTGTGAAGAACGATATAATCAAACGACAGAAGACACAAATCTGGAATTTAAAGCATCAAATAGCTCAGATTAAAGGTGAGAAGTCTTCAGAAGTCAAGAAGTCATTCGTTAGCGCTTCGTGTCAAGCGTCGCCAGATGATGTGCCTTTACCACCATCAACTTGCTCAGGAATGTTTGGAAACTTAATGGAAACAATGAAACTTCGTACATCTATGCCAAGAAATAGCAAATTTGATGTCTCGTTTCGGGAATTTGCAGTGAAGCTGAACTACTATTCGCCCAAAGCATATGATTTCTTACGGGGTGTATTTGATTTCACTCTTCCTCATCCTGGTACGCTGACAACATGGCTTAGTGGAATTCAAACAACTCCAGGATTTCTACCTGACGCACTGAACTTCATCCGGAAAGTAAACACGGAATCAAAATACGATGTCTACTACGGTTTATCTCTCGACGAAGTTCATATCAGAAAGCAAGTAATATTCTGTCGAAATCAATTAAAAGGATATGTTGATTATGGGGATTTCGATATCGTCAAACCCTACGAACGAGAAGCGGCAAACGCACTATTTGTGATGGCCACTCAAATCAACGGACAAGAAAAATTTCCAATTGCCTATAATCTAACAAATGGCACCGACAGTCCACTGATTGCCAGTGTGATTCGAGAATCCCTTCAACGTCTCCATTCAGAATCAGCAAAAGGTATTACTGTGACTTTCGACGGTTTACCAGCTAATTTTCTGGCAATTGAAGCACTTGGAGGTTCCACCGACATCATGAATGAAGATTACAAGCCCTTTATAAAACACCTGTCTGATCCCAATGCAGCCGTGTATTTTACACCCGATTCTTCACATATGTTGAAATTATTGCGTAACGCGCTATAAGCCAGTGGGGTTCTGATTGACGAAGATGGAAACGTAAGTTAATATTGAAAAATCTTTCGAAACTTCAGTTTATTCTTTTGTGCATTAAACAGGAAATAAATTACAAGTACTTCAACAAGCTCGTCGAACTTCAAAAATCAGAAGGGTTGAAGGCTGGCAATCAACTTACACCACGGCACGTCAGGTTCTCCAAGGAAAAAATGAATGTAAAGTTAGCAGTGCAGATGCTGAGCGCCTCGACAGCAGTTTCGTTAGGATTCTGTGAAAGAATTGGAATCCCTGGCTTTGAAGGTGCTTCAGCAACGGCTAACTTTGCGAAGCGTATCGACAGGTAATTCATTTTGATAATAATCTGGAAACTATATGCAAGTTTATACTTTGTTTGTATGCATTCAGACTAATTAACCTTCTGAATTCACGGAAAGACGGAAAAGACTTCAAAGCTCCGTTGGCTAAGTGGAATGTCGGAATGTGGAGGAATGGTTTTAAGGAAACAAGAAAGTACTTACTTGGGCTCAAGACTCAGCCAGTCTTGAATAAGGCAAACAAATGGGTCCAAAAATCTCTTCTGGATTCTAAACGAGGGACGTGCATCAGAGGACTGGTCATTTGCATTGACAATATGCTCAGAATTATTGTCGACTTGGTATTACCAAACGTCACTGCTTTAAAGTAAGGGTAACTTGAATCTTGTGCGCTTCTGTTTTAAATGAACAGACAGATTAAGAATGTTGACTATGACTTACACCGAGCTATTGCGACTTATGTGAGTGGATGGGAGTGAGCTAAAGTAGTCTGACGTCTACCTGG
The DNA here is from genome assembly GCA_034694905.1 of Ceratophysella granulata. NCBI lineage: Eukaryota > Metazoa > Arthropoda > Collembola > Poduromorpha > Hypogastruridae > Ceratophysella > Ceratophysella granulata. Next base: position 2,674 of record JAQFYU010001269.1, on the reverse strand, counting down.
GAATAGTATAGGGTAATTCTTCTTTTAAAAACTTTGCATTTTAGAGTCGTAGTGTGATTAAGAAAAACAATGTATGGACCACGTATTGTTGTGTAGAATAAGCGTAATAATATGCATTCATGCAATATAGTTACATTTCTAGTCGCATCAAGTCGCATTTGAATGGCATATAGGAACGAGACGATTTTATAACGTCGTGGATGTACCTAGGTCAAGCTGTATTTAAAGCTATTGGGTATATGCGCAATGCCGCCATTCGTTTATGCGTATAATATCTATGCATTATGTACTACTAAGTAGTAGTAATAACGAGTTCACTTTTATATGCATAAGTGTTTATTAGCATATTTATTACACTGTATAGTATATATACAGTATTACAATACATAAATATAGAGGAATACATGTGTATGGTGATGGTGACTAAGTTTTAAGTATGACAATGTGAAATGGACCTCGACGTAGTCCATACGTAGTTGGAGGTGTGTGGCCCCATGAATTCGCAGTGATAACCCGCTAGACGGCACAGGGTCTCGTATCGTCACCTCCTGAACTTCAGTACACACTCTATCATATACAGCTATTTGATACTATTATAAGATTATATCCACCCTCCACCCACACCTCCACCCACACCTCCACCCTCCATCTTCCTCCCACAACTTTTTTCCATTAATGGGCTCCTTATCTAACTCTTATACAAGGAGTTGTTAATTCTAAGAAATATTTTAAACTAAATAAAATGTTTTCAAAAATCTTCTAAAATATTTTCTAAAAGCAAAAATTGTATTCGACTAAAATTTTCAAGACGCTTTATCCGGTACTGATACCAACTAAAACTACTCTTTTTAAAGGAGGCACATCGTTTCGAACCGCGTTCGAAGGAAGTGTAAATTTGCCCTTTTTGCTATCCGATATGACAAAGTGCGCATTCCTGGTAATCCAAACATGGAAGTACATTTTGGTTTCAACGCTTTATAATTTTAATTTAGACAGAATAACTTAAAATGGATCGAATCATCCGAAAATTCTCTAAAATACAGGGTGTTCTATAAATGAGAGGCCACCCACGTGACCAAAATTAACGAAATTGAAGTACAATTTCGAGTATCATGCATGAAACATCTGACATTCTCAACTTCTGAGAGACGAAACTATTAATTAAGTCATATAGAAGTATTTAAGTAGGTGAAATTCACTGCTTTGGAAGCAATATTAAGATGAATATTACGATATTCAAAATACTGAATAAATTTTGGTAAGGCGTCAACATATAATTTATATTTTCGTTGCGTTACTATGGGATACGAAATAACAAAGTGGCCTCTCATTTATAAAACACCCTGTAGATAGATGGATAGGTATATTGAAAATTAATCCGAAGATACTTACAATGTACATTGTGTATGCATCTTGATATGTGTATCGAAAATCAATTAATATTACTAATATTGTCTGTATTTCGGTATGAGCCGAGCTCCAGCCTGGTCGCTAGCACGTGCTACTTTTAACATCATCGTCACTAGCGCAGAATTAAACGACCAAGACTACGTCTCCATTGTTCCAGTCCACTCTGCACCACATGGTGCTGTTATGCAATGCAAGAATGCGGAATCATTTCAACGTAATTCCATGAGCGCCCAGAGCTAAACAACTCTTAGATTTTACAATCAGAGATTGAGTTAAAGATAAAAATCAACAGATACTTTGTAATTTCTGAATACAAAAAGAGACTGACTGTCAATCTGGAAAGAGCAAGGACACTCAACAATCAGATGCGTACAAAAAATGGGAAATTATCACATTTTCCTTTCTTCAGTCAATTCAAAGTTTATAAAGCTCGATTACATCACAAATAATCCCAGTGGGTAGAGTAGTGTTTTGTTGTAGATAGTATTTAATAAAGCTGAATGAATGTCATCCTCAGTAAAGACAAACGACCAAGATATGCTTAAAATAGTTATTGATCTAAACTTCAAGTTTAACAATATTTGGAGCTGGAAACGAAGCTCAAATCCACGGCGGTATGACAACATTTCTATATAGATTTTTTTCAATACTCGAGTTCCGTGTTTTTCAAAGAAAATTACAAAATCATATTAATGTTTAAAAAAATTAATTCATGCAATCGATGTAGTAACGCTTCTACAACATAATATCACATCTACAAATAAATTCCTTTTTTGATAACTCATAGTTTAAAAAGTACGATAAATTGTTGTTTTCGAAACTAAGTTCAATGCCGAGGAATCCAGGTCGATGGATTCAGTCATCCGCCCATTTTCGTATATTTAATATCGTATTAAAGGAGTTCTACATTTAAAAATAAAACGATTTAAAAAATTTAAAGAAAAGGTAGGACATGCTACAGCATTTGATGTCCATCTCATTTTTTAGCAGCCCGTGCATGTCGGACCCAAGGTAAACACAATGCTTTGGGTAATGGCTGGAGATCATTTCCAGTAAACAAGGATTTGACTCTACTACTTTGCACAAGAAAAACAAACTGAAGATGCCTGTAAAATTTATAGCTGAACTTGAATCTTAAATAGGCATGGCATGGGCCCTAAGTAGTAAGCACTAAGAGTTGTTTTGCACCTTCCATGTCATAAGGGCCAAAACAATAAGGGCCAAAACAATAAAGGCCAAGACAATAAAGGCCAAAACAAAATGG
>JAQFYU010001268.1:0-15590 GCA_034694905.1 Ceratophysella granulata | reverse complement strand
AGGAAATCTAGTTGAAATTACTTATAGTATAATTATAATTAAATTACACAAAGTACAAGTAATCATTTTCCATCAAACTATCAATTTTTAATTATTTAATTAATGAATTAAAAGTTATAGAAATTACAAATCAAATCCAAGCACCTGTCCAATTTTCTGCGTTTAACAAGTGTTAGTGATTAATTAAAAAAATAGTTACCGTATTTAATGCATAATTTAATGCCATCCATTTAAAATATTTTTAGTATAGCTTACATGAAGGTTGGCTGTGACATCCTATGGGAAACGGAATAAGCGGTCCACGTCACAGGTCACTGGTCGGCGGCGGCAGGCAAGGCACGTCAATGACAAATGTATAGGTTCCCTTGCAACCGCCCCACATTAATTTTCAAAAATCGAATTTCAAAATGCATTTAGAGGGTTTTTCGAAGAATTTTCAAGCTATCTATGAAAGATACCTTCTAAAGAGATGTTGCAAAAATTAACAATATGTTGGCATGGAGGAATAATTAAAGCAAAATCGACAATTTGAAAAAATTGGAAATGACTCCTGCGTTAACTTTTTCGGAAATTATCGCTGTTGCCAGGGATTGTCCTGCCATGTCTTCATAAATTAATACAATGCTAATTTGGAATTTTTAAAAAAATATAGCGAAAATTACCCTTCGTATTTTTCAAAATCAAGACGGAGATAATTTTCGAAATTTAATCTAAATAGCTAAAACTGGTTGAGTGGTTCGTAAGAATTCACACACCTTTATTCAATTTACCTGTTTCCTCAAAAGTTCGGAAAGTAAAGAGAAACCATTCGGTAAAACACGAAGCTGATGTCTGTGACATTTGTTGCACAACATGCAAAATAGTGTTCCCTAAAAATTGCACCACAAATGCAACCAAAAACTGGGAATGACTTTCTGGTGAAACAAGTTGTTGCGAATTATGGGAAAAAACTTGGAATTTTCAGATACTTTTCAATATTTTCACATCCGATTTTATTTCAATTTCAAATCCTTTCTATGTATTCATATTTAAAATATTAACATTAGACAGGAGATTAGTCCCAATCGCAATCTTCCATCTACACCCTTTCTAAGATTAAAAACGTTTCCTTGTTCTCAGGATTCTTGAAGACATCTCAGGATTTCGTTGAGTTGAGTTAACTTACAAGGCACACACATTTGATTTGATTGTTTTGGCAAAAAAAGTTGATATCGTAGGTCCATAATTATTAGCTAAGTTCACTTATCTTAGGCAATTATGTCACAAAACACGAGTAAAACCGGCGAGATTTTTGTCTCCTGACAAGATTTAATTGCACTTGCATTGCTTCAAGTTACCTACACTTAACTTAGGCCTACAGCAGTACGTACATGGCTAATTAAATACATTTTGCCTCTAAGTACATTCCTTTTCTTAATCTGGCTGCCTCTGTTAATTAACCCGATTGTAATACTAGCTGTGATCATCATGGTCTCCGAATACCGGGTTCAATTTGTTCATCGTTCAGAAGAATTCACCAGACGGAATTTCATTCAGATATTCTAGTCCGACTAGACCTCAAGTTTTTGTGCAGGGACGGAACTAGCCCAATATTTTTTTACACTTGTAGAACGAAATTTTTGAGATTCTTGTTAATTAGCTCATGCAGATTTACAAGAGATTCTTAATACAATGGATCCTGCGTTTGGCTATTCTATGACTTACAATCTACAAATAAGCTACTTAAGAATAACATGGCCACGGACGAATTACTTACATGAACTTGGGTTGGCAATGAGAAAAACGTTGGAGAACATGCCCTTAAAGCAGTACAATCTTTTACTAACCTAATTATTGATATAAACAGAAATAAATAGAACGGATTGTCTACTCAACTAAAACTAATATTGCAAGAGTTTCACTAAAGCTTATTACATATAGCTGAGCTATCTAGGGCTGAGCCAGGCACAAATAGATAGAGTACATGGCATACACGTTTGACTAAAAAAAGGCTTTCTGAAAAGGCACAGGGAGGTTTGTGTGTTTCTGTTTCAAGTTTTTTTTAAGTAAATTAATTAAGTACTGTTTCCATTTCTCCTTTTTGTGATTGGCACCTCAAAATCCAGACCAAAAAGCTTTAAAAAGGAAAGGTTCAGGCACTAGAGTTACTGTAGAGAGTCCTACGTAAAAATGGAGTTATACGCTAACACAGGGTCAGTTACTGTTAAAATCCGGGAGTTGATTAAACAAATGGTCATTGTCATTAGACTTTGGACTATAAAGTGTATAGAGATAGATTAATTGAAGGACGTCACATTCAGCTCATGGGTTCAGATTTGGCCTCCTTGTTTCATCGGCCTAATTAGTTCAGGTCAGTTTACATACGTATTTCGAATAAATACGGGTAATTTTAACATTATTTCGAATAAATATGCGGAAATTCCGACATTTTCCAAAATATTTTGGGGTAATTTCGACTTATTTCGAGATTTTGACATACTTTAAAGAAATAAGCGGGATTTTGACATTTAGAATAATTATGGCGTAATTTCGACATTTTTCGACTAAAATGTGAGAGATTCGACATATTTCGAATAATTTTGGGATAATTTGGACATATTTCGAATAAATATGGATGAATTTCAACATATTTCGAATAATGGAGGAATTTAGACATATTGTTTGTGCTTGCACTCAAACAAATTGACATCTGACCTATTAATAACCAATTTAGTCCAATTTCAAACAGGCACATTTAAACCTAATTCCAAACGGCGAAACTTAGAAATTACATAGATTTTGAGTTAATTTTTAAAGACGACCAATTTGAGGACCCATGTGCTGAGTAGAACGTACTTTTGAACAGTAGTTTTGTCAGTTTGATTGAAATATTATTTGGAGAGGTGAGGTTTTTGGTGTAAGTTTCAAGTAGTGCCCCTACAATACCCGAGGTCAGTATAGTAGTGGTAACGAACAACTTGACGAGAGGCAAGTATATTTTGTAATGCTTTTTTTAGAGTTCCACAAAGAGTTTAACGCTCCTTCCACCTGGTGTTAAAAGAAAAAGACAAAACCACAGTTAACGTTAGTTCTTAATTACGATCAAAGCAACTAGCAAGCAGCATTACGATTTACGAGTAAGGAGGAACAAATACATAGACACGGTAAGCAATGTGATTGGGCGAGGCTATCAATTGTCGACTAGACACACATTTTTTTGCGAGGTTTGGGTTTTTGGGACTTTGCGTCGGTTCGAGATCTAACTAATAAATACTGCTGAAATTTTAATTAGAAACTACAAGATATTTTCATAAACGGTCTCTGCTGACAAATTATTTGTTGAAATGAATTTTGATAAACAGCTAATAAGTAGTTTTATAGTACTTTATTATGATTTGAATCGAAAATAGGGTAAGTAATAATTTAAACTGACTTATAGTTCCACTTTCTAGAATTTTCAAAGGTATTTGCCAAAGAGAGCCTCCAAATTCCGATTTTTATGGTTTTTAAATTTTAGTTATTTGCTCTGAAAAATTGGCAACAGTAGTGAGACCAAATTGGCAAAACATTTACTTTCACAAAACTTAAAACTTTAATTATTTTTGTTCAAATCGAGGATTCGGATAACTTTTGTAACAATTTAGTTTTAAAATTCAGGATTCGCCAATCAAAATGCCAGAAATTGATATTCGTGCAAAGATTTATACAAAATTTGGGTTTGGAAGGCGGAATAACCGTGAATTGGGGATTCAAACTAGAAATTAATGAATTAGGAGGTAATTGAAGAAATTAGAGAGTTAGGTAGAAGAAACATACATGGTACTAACGTTAGAGAATTCACCTTTTGAGTCATTCTGGTTGTTGGCATAGTTTTTATCATTTTGTTAGTGGAGGAGAGAAGCAGAAGGATCCGATTTAGAGAGGTAGGGATGGTCCCTCAGCCCCGTCAACCGCCGCACGCCACTCATCTTACCAACTTCAGAGAAATAAACAATTCGGTTTAGCAATATACGAAATAGTATAATGATACAATGTGAAACTGGAGTTCTGGTCCAAAAATAGCTCAAACCAAAAGAGAAAAATAATGTATAAATAATTATAAAACTAAAAAGTGAACATAAAGTAAAAATATTCGTAAAACTCCAACAGGAAGAGTTGCATAGAAAAATCAAGGCATGATTCTGATCTGGAAAAGTTGGAGTTGAATCGTAAAAAAAGCTTGGCCTAGGTTGCATTACAATTTACAATAATTATGTACATAAATTACACTAATTAAAGCTCATCAATCACGCAATATTCTACTTACAAAGTTGGATTCGAGTTTCAAACTTTTTTTGGCTAATGTAAAAACACTATGACGTATTTACCTAACACAGAACAGTTACTAGTCGTTGTGTTGTGATGTGTATTGGGTATTTATGGTCAGGGCTCGAAAAAAGTCAAAAATTGGTAAACAAATACAGTTTTTGACCTTTTACTTCGACCATGACCGATTTCGAACTCTGATCCTAATGTGTGTATTGGTAAAAATCTGAACAAAGCTTATTTTTGCAGTGAATTTCTGCAAATACGCTAAAATCAAGCTCTGGAAAAGTTGCAATTTGCAATTAACCTGCTTCAACTTGGAAGGTACGTTCATTGTTTCAATTTAATACTCTAAAACTGCTCATCATGATCACATTTTTGTTTATTTCATGTAAAAGCAAAAGTTCCTCACGAATGTGTTCAATCTTATAAAAATTCAGTACTTTAATTTTAAATCCTACTTGGATTCTGGTCCTACTACTGCGGAAATTCGAAAAAATAAGATGAAGAAACTTAGGAAAAACCAAAGACGGAAAGTGAAGTAGTTTATCTGGCAAACAACCCACCGTGATCAGGTGAATACTCCGCTAGAGATAAATACGTGGCGTAGTCCGTTGTTCCGTACGGAGAAGCGTAGAGAAGGCTTTCGGCTGCACCAGGAGCCATGAGTTGTGGTCCACCTGTACTCAGCCCATTACTGAGACGATGATGCTGATGTGGTGAAATTATGAGTGGAGCACCTGGAATCCAAAGAGGCAGAGATACCCGGGTTAGGTCATTCTGTTTTCATAGCAAACATTTGGACTAAACTTCATGCACGAAGTTTACTAATGTGTAGGAATAGGTTTGTGTTGTAGAAAACCGTAAAAACCTAGAGGTGTAGCCGCTCGGAGGGCTTGGAGCGACATTTGTTGAGGTGACACGAGCTGGGCTTGGTTCACTTGTTGCACTTGACCTCCTGGGGCTTGTCGAGCCTCTTTCGAGTCACGGTATGTCCCGTTGATTATGGCTAGCTCCATTAATTGGCGCTTCTTCAGCTCATCTTCACCTTCAGCCTAAATACCAGAAAGTATGGCAGCCATTAGTTCAATTTGACACAATTTTGCTGTTTCTCCAGGAAAACCGAGTCAAAATTCAAAGTTAGTTTAGCGCAGCGCTAAAATATCGATTCCAGACTGTAGTTCACCATGATCATGCCATTGGAAAAATTGCGAGAGATTTGGGATCAATTTACAGGATTACATTTATTGTGATTATGATCAGGTAGATGATTGAACATTTTTCAGATTAAGTTGTTTTAAAATATTAGTAAACTTACAATTGGCACAAGAAGCTTCTGAACTTCCTCGATGGCTCGTTGCAGCTTCACTTTCCCTCGATTCTCGGTGTCCTCGACGGTGATCAAGACGTGAAGTTCGTCATTGAGATGTTCCCAGTTCGGTTTTCCTCTATTTTGCTCTTCCTGCTTGTAATTGAATAGAAAAAATCAGGTACAGCAGGCAGATTAACATTAGTTTCCTTAAACTAAGCAAATCAGTGATTAATTAGCATAGACTGAAATGCTTTAAATTAAAATATACCAAATACAAAAACAAGCAGTTAAAATTTTGCGTTAAAAAATTCACATCGCATCCGTTCCGCAATTGCTAATAAAACACGCCTTCTGATTACGCATTGCTGAACAGCTATGGCTCATCTTCAGTAGCCCACTCATCTTCTAAACCTTTTTATGCACCCTCTGCCCCCTAAGAAAATATTATGAAAAAAACTAATGAGATGATTCAGAGGAAACCAGAAAGTAGTAGAACGGATGCTGGTGCTCAGCCCGAGCCAAAGACTCGAGTGCAGAAGGCATGTTTTGTATCATAATTCATTTTTTCTGAGCATTTTTCCAGATCTACTCTACGACTTTTCCTACTATTTTGTGGCGTATAATCTAGGACAGAACACATGTGTTTCTATTTGATTTACTTCTTTCAATTTCCTCAAATTCGGTTCGTTCCGAGTTTTCAAGTCTCGAAAGATTCGGGGAGCCACAGAGTTTTAGACCGGAAGGGCATACACGAATGAGCGTGGGTGTCTGTCCGTCTGTCCTGATTTCAGAATTCAGGATTCTTCTCATCTTAAAATTGTCAAACTCAGCGTTTCGCGACAGAATGCGTCCAAAATTCGAATGAACATTAGAAGATTAAATTCTGAAACACGTGCATTTTACGAGTGTAACTCTGAACAGCGCATTTTCTCAGAATACTGATGTTCCGCCGTTCGGGTTCCAAGCTGTCGTCAGAAGCGGGTTTTAATACAGTTGGAGTGGCAGGAGAGAAAGAGAGTAGTGACTGGGAAAAGACTAAACATGTGTTCATTTTTAGTTTATATTCAAGACACCCAAGCCCAAGCGAGCAGTCAACGTCTGTGAAATAATCACACGCGTGTGGGGAATGACTATATTGGGCAAAGAGCCTAAAAATAGTCACTTTTGGGGTTTTGCTTTCTGGTTCCTTCCAAAAAAACTTTTCCCTTCATCTCAGCATTAATATACAAATAGATGCACTGAGACTGAAACTGAAGAAACGAAAACTAGGAGAACGCTCCTAGGTACACAGTACTGTACGAGCATGTTGACGCAAACTAAAGAAGCTGTGAAGAAAAAAAAAACAGTTTTCACTGGTTTCACTCTTTCCGTTCTCCACCCACGTACTCCAAAAACATATAAATTTTCAGCTGCGCATTTCTGTTATTTGCCTAAAAAAAAGTGAACCACGTTTCAAATGCAAATGTCCTTGTTTTACCAAAAATTGGGACTTGGTGCTTGATTTGTATTTTACATTGAAATAGTTATTTGCGGTTTAAAACAACATGTTTACGAACGAATCCAGAATATGATTCGAGATTCGAGCCAAGAAGCTATACAATCATGAAAAAGTTTTACATTTTTTAATAAGGCAAAGTATTTTTATATATATAAATATACATAACAAGTAGAATATATTTTTTATAATTATAATTTTGAATTCCAACAATCATCGTTCTTCACTTTCACACATCGCAAACGAACCCGCGGCCTACGCGGAAAGAATCGCGGCGGATTTGCAATTACAAAAGCGGATAAGCCTAACGCCATTTCAAAAACCACATATTAAAATATAATCAAATATTGCAAAATTAATTTAAAAGATGTCATAATTTCCATTGGCATCGCCAATAAATCGCAGATGAAATTCAAAAGTAAATAGCAAACCTTCTTTTTGTCTCTCATGGAACCCTTTCCTCGAACCATGATTTTGCATCCAGTCTCTTGTTCTAATTGTTTCGCTGTCATGCCTCGTGGACCCAGAATTCGACCAACAAAGTTGAACTAAAGTAAAATTACCAAAAATTTAACTTTCAAAATCAGAGTTTGAGCATATTTTAAAGGGTAATTCGACTCACATCTGGATGGTCTTTGATGGGAACATAAACTTTTTCTGATAAAGACACTACGGAACCACTGGCTTCAGGAAGTTCTAAGGGCTCGTTCCGTACACCCGATAAATGAAACAGATTCCCTCGCACTCGAACAATTTCTGCAAAAAAGAAGCAAAAACAGGTATTAAGCATTAAATTCAATTCCTTTTCCACAAATAGCAAAGGGATAAATCCCTGAACCGATTAACCTAACAACAACCCTGAAAATCAACAATGCATCATGCACCATCATTCAATATTGGGAGTAAATCCACTAAATATACCGTGTGGGCATATAATTGAATGAAATTACATCCCAAAACGCTCAATCAGACCAGGCCGCGCCTTGTTAGTCACTACATTGTTACACATAAGACATAAGAGCTAAGAGCTTTAGCATGAGATGACATTGGAGGAAGATGAAGTCGATTGATTAGGAATGCGTAGGCCGAAAGTAATGTACGCCCAGGAGAAACCCAGGAATGAAGTCGACAGTCACCCTCAGGATTTACATATGAAAGTATTCCAAATCAATGTCCCAATCTGGGAGTCTGAGGTCTGAAGCCAAATCCCACCAGGCCAAGTAATTACTTAATATGCAGAGACAACATTGGTGGAAGGTGAGAAGTGCGGACAGGACTCACACACCCACGCAGAAACAGGTATGCTCTTAGTCGTCTTAGTCGTCTGAGGTACATTTCAGATGAAACATTTATACAGCCCGTTTCTGATCTCAAGTCTCAATTGACAGGTTAGTAGGTGTTTCTCCTCTTACACGGCGCCCTAATCCAAGCGTGGACTCAAATTCTGTTTCAGTCAGCCCTTTTACTCAACCCTCAAGCTTCCATACTGGTCCAACTTCCTATGTTATGGTCACAGTCACAATTAAACTGGACAATTACTCATTTTCTTTGGACAGCGGTCCAAGGTCCAAGGATCATGTACACCAGGATTAATTTTATTTGGATTTGGTGACATTTTGGATAGATCCGGTAAACCAATGACAGATTTTTACGGATAAACTCATAGGAAATGGTCATGTACAGAATTTTAGACCATCTTGAAGAACCGTGTCAATTTTGTGGTTAAAAACTTCCAAAAACATGCAAAACTATTAATCATTATGAATACGTAATTCTTGAAATTCAATGTTTCTATTTGCATGACCGGGCCCGGGATTGATTCACTAAATCCACTAAATTGTTTGACAATTCCAACAAAATTAGTGGGTAAATTGTTCACAATTCGCAATTGTATTCAAATCAAAACAAAAGTTTCAAGTTATGTAGATTCAAAATAATAAATAAATTGTATCTCAACTTGCCAATTACAAATTACAAGTAATTTAATTAGGTGTATCTAGATTACGGCTTTCAACTCACACGTCCCACAATGTTGACAATTCAAAAATCCCAGAAAGGTCCAAATTTGTCATAAACTGCTGTTGAAATATATGGAGCTTAGAATCCCCTAAATTGCCAATTACAATTACGTTTTAAAAGCACAATCACGAATCGGCAGTCAACGCTACTTTTGGGCTAAACCACACGAATTTTTAAAGAAGTAAGTACATCAATTTGTTTAGACCCTGGAATTCTCCAATCGAAAACTGATGAGCACGGCGAAAACCGAAACTAAGCAAAAATATTTGGCAATTGATCAATTTCGGCTGTAACACATCCCTCCTCCTGCATATTATTCTTGAACTGCAAATCATTCTCAATTCTCGAATCTTTATAACACCATCTCAGAATCTCAGCCCTGTTCTTCTGTTGGTGTTGAATCATTTTCACAAGAAGGAAGGAAGATGTCCACTTTCTAGTCCACACATCCAGAATCCACACCATATGCATATGTGAAGTGAATAAACGAGATGAGCTCACTACTACTGGGCTGAGCCAAAGCCATGCCGGCACCTTCCTTCCTTACTAGGCAACCCGCGACCAAAATTACAATTAGCTTAACCACGACTAAGTCAATCAAGAAGAAAATTAGGCCTCTGAAACAGTTACCCCACAAATTAGTAAATAACGACATGATTTTCTCAAATTTTGGTTCAAAATGATGATTTTTCCTCAAAAAGAAGCACAGGTGTTTTTGAGGAGAAAATTATGACCACGAGCTAAAGGTAAGGAAAGGGTGCGAGAAAAAAATGGAAGTGAATCCGCGTGGGCACTGGCTATTACGTCGACCTGGCTTCAAGCAGCTCTTCTCGTCCACAACAACTATAACTATTAAAACCTCCAATTTCTTGACATTATGAAGCAAGGACTGAGCTAGCTGCAGGAGGAAACGGGGAAACAACATTTCGTTATACGCCCAACATCCAATTGACTTGGTAATAAATTGTCTGCAGGACAAGAAATTAGGACCATAAATCTCGCCTACGCATCTATTCTAGAGCGACTCCAACAGTTCAGCCCTCTTCTGTCCTGCACCAAGGGCCAAACCAAGCCAAACAATTGAAAATTGAAATATCAAAACAAAATGCAGCTCACAGAATAAGAAAATAAGAATATTTCTCAAGGGAATGGGAGTTTTCACAACTTGTTCACTCTTTGCATGCAGAAGAATGCATATGCAAACGAACCATCTGAAATTCATAACGGGCACATATGGATTTACATTCAACCGTGAAATTAGAAACACGGGTTTGCTCAACAGGTGACGAGTTTTAATTAGGCGCTCGGTTTCTTTTATGCATCGCTTAATTAGGCTATTCTAATTAATAAGTTGCATTAGAAATTCAGAACGAACCAAATGAACTTAGAGAAAATTTGAAAAAGTCAAGCGTCAGGCCGTAATTTGACATGTAACTCCTTTGTAAATTAATAACGCTATAAACCTCATTTCACTTTCAGCATTAAGCCCTGTGTTATTCGTGTCACGTGCATCGCGTCAAGATTAATTATACTTGGAGTGCACAGGTGGAACTTTTAATTCCGCGTTAAATTGGCCGAATACATCCAACATCCATCCAAAAAAAAATTAAATTGATTGAGTCAAATTAATAGAAGAATGACAAAAAATTTTGGCAAAAACGAAGAAATTCTTGTTTCCTTTCCTCTTGAAATCTGATTTCCTAGCCTAACCTAGGCTCTTTTGCAATTTGAAATTTTCTCATCACGTCAGTACCATTCATTAGAAATTTTGCAGTCAATACTCATTTTTAGCATTTTCAGGCTACGATTTTGGATAGCGAGATACGAGCTATCTGTTTGATTACGCTTTCCATAATAAAATATAGAATTTTTGTTTTGCCAAACGGTGGTTTGCCAATCAGACAAAAGCTGAATCTTAGATTTGAAATTGTATGACTTGACTTTTGATTCGATGTTAAATTACACATGAGATTCGTAAGTTCTTTCACCCCATTTCGTAAAAATTAGTAGCTCACCGACTGAGGAGGAGGATTACTGCGACAGAGCCAGAAAAGGAACCCTGTCATTAATAATGCACAGAATTATGCACGGTTACCCAAAGACTTCCCAAAAATGGTCAAAATGTCATTTGGAGCCCATTGGATTTATTGTTTTAATTTTAATGCCTACATGCCATCATTCCCTTCAGGCGGAGGAACTTTATGGGAACACGCAATGCGTCAATATCATCATCAGCAGGAGTATAAAAAACAATATTTATTTAATGGAATACATTCATGCTCTATCAAACGTATGTAGTCAAGTGAGCGTTGATTCTCATCCTTAAACAAATGGAACAAAGACAAAAGACATTACATTCCTTCTTCTATTTGCACATAGCTCAGGGTACTTGCTTAGGGAACGTATAATTTTAAGCATGAGCTATGAACCATTAGTGCAGAATGCTGTCTGGTGTCTCAACTACATGAAACGCCAATTACGTAATTATCAGCAGAGTCAAAACAGAAGAACAGTGGTTAAGTGGTAAATGCTAATCTGGACACCCGATTTTTCCTTATGATTGTCAACTGTCACTCCGGTCATTGATTTTGATATTCGTTATTTTGAATTTTATGAATTTCAAACTGTGTGGAAGTGGACAAGTCAAGAAAAAGCTTCTTCATTGCTGGAATTGGAATGGACTTTGAAATGTACAAACTTTCATCCATACATTGGTTCTGATGAGCTGAAATTCATATTCAGTTCGTACGAAAAAGGGATTTTGGCCATGGTCCAAAAAATTGGGAGCATTTTGTCATTAGTCCTTCGTCGAGATGTTAAAATCATAAAAATACGAATGTTGTGGAGCTGTATCGTATCGATGATTTTTTCCAGCTTGGATTTCATGTATTCAGAAATTTACTCGTGTGTCTACACAAATACAAAATGCGCAGCCTGCTGCTTTTAATCCACTGTAACGAGTTAAAGATTTAACCTTAGCTTTACGTAAACCTAAGGTCAGAAGCCATGTCATAATTGAATATTACAATGCCGAATTGCTACACAATACACAACTTAATCAACGTTTACATGGAAACCAATGAAAATACGTATTAACCCTTCAGAAAAGGTGAAGGTAAGTGGCACGAGGAAACATTAGCATTTACTCCCAAATTACAACGAAATTGACCCATTTTAAAGTTTTAAGTTGATGGGATTTGCCCAAGAAAATTCTGATTCGTCGCAGAACACATGCATTGTTGTCATATAGACGTTATCCTGTTTCAACCAGTTACCGTAGTAGCATTGTTCACTCAATTCCTCATCTTGGTCTTGGTCTTGGTTCAGGTTATGGTAATTGGAATTTTGGTTAAACCGTACCATCCAAAGTGTATCATTAAAACAGTACAGTTACGTACGGACGACCACATGACAAATTACATTTAAAATGAAGGATATGGAACTACTTATGCGTATCAAGAAGGGAATTATTACAGAGTATGGAGTAGGGCTGACAGTTAAAACTCAAATCATGCGTTATATTTCAGAATATTACATTGTGCTAAGACCTTTACCAATTGACTTTCCTTTTTGTCAATGTTCTAGGATGTTGTATGTAGCTCCATTATGAGAACCACAGTGAAACAATGGTTCATACGGAAATAAATTACAACAGCACGTACTACATCATAAAGTATCATAATGGGACAAGATAAAGAAGGAAGATAAATCTGTTATTTTAAATGTATATTTCCGACAAATACTTAGTTTTATCTTTTATCTGAGGTTTATACGACTCGAGGAACGCCGCTCAGCTAATTGTATCAAACTATTTCTCAGCAAATAAATACGTGATTTAATGGGAATTCAGCTCACACGGATGATGATGCAGAGTAAGATTCTTTCGTAGAATTAAACTATTTATAAGCCAATGACACATTTCAATGTCAGCAAAATGCTTTCGTAAGATTTGCACAAATTTAGTTTTAAATGCTTGTATGAATTCAATTATAGCTAAATCTTAACTACATATTATGCAACAATGACCAATAGTGACTCCACAATGAACGCTTCTTGTACGCATTTTACAGTACTATATATGCATGTTTAAAGATGCTCAGGCCCGATAATGTTGATTTGCAAAGCTCAAAATAAACATTAAAAAATTTTTTTTTTGAAATTGTGAATTGTGAAATAGAAGGAAATTCTAAACATCAGAACGCCACGAGCCACGAATGTCTTCTTCTTCAAGATCAATATATTGCACGGCTTCAGTCCAGGCTTGACGAAATGGCGCGAGCTACAACTTGCGAATTTCAACTTTCAAATTGCTGACTTGTTCCAGAAATTCGAAGCTTTTTAGTTGCGAATTAGGAGATATTTTGAACGATCTGTCCATGAACCCACGCGCATGGTCAAATCAATAATGGTCAAATCTCATGGAAAGCGAAAACAGAAAGGGGTATAATTTACCTTCATCCAGAATCCGCTCGACATGAAGGAAGAGGTTGGGGAAAATAGCCAACTGCTTCTTGTCCTTAATGAGTTGGGCCAAGTAGTCTGCCATATTCTGAGTACTCACGTAGTTGCTATTGTTATTATTACTGGAGCTGCTGAGAGAAGAAGGGCTTGGAGTGGTGCTGGAGGTCAGATGTTGACCTGAAGTGGGTAGAATGGTGAGCGGGGATCCAGAAACGTGTTGACTATGGCTGAGCAACGTGGTTGGCTGGACTACTTGTCCTTGCGGGTTGGACACGAGTGTGAGAACTGAGGTCAAACCAAGCCCGTCACTCATTTTCATCTTTTATGGCACATTTAAGGGTCAGACTGACGAATTGGAGGAGCTCACACCTGGGCCTCTTGACTTTTTTACTAAAAGAATGGAAAACTTATTTGCAAACAAATGAACTGGAAGTAAGGTGTAGTTGTAGTAGTAAGGCAAATCAGGTGTAGTTCTATTGTGTAGGCACTACTTGAGGACAGAAGAGAGAGAAAAGGGGTCCTTAAAATGCTTAAGTTAGTTTAAGTAGTCCGGGTAGAAGCGTCAAGTTTCATGTACAGACTCCGACTGGCAGACTCAGGTCCAAATCTCGTCGTCATACTTCTTTACTCTTTATTATTATGCCTCTAGTACTACATCAGTTAAACCTTAAACCCCAGAGCATAGGGCTGGTACACACATAGGATGTGTGAAGGCAGCAGGCTGCCTGGTGCATTGCATATATATTGCATTCCAATCTTCTACCCAAGAAAGCTTCCACCTCGCCCAGTCTTCTTCTTTGCCGTAAGAACAGAAGATGTTTGTTGGGGGAACGGATCTGCAGAGTGGATTCAAGACGTCTTGCCGCAGTACGTCTTCAACCCCAGCAGCCTTCCGTTCCTCGTCATCTTCTTCTTCTTTTAAGCAGAGCATGGCCAGTCATAGACGACGGTGCGGTGGATACACTTTGAGTAGAGAACCCGAGTCCGAGTCAGAAACTCTAGCTTAAGATCAGGAATCAAGTCAAGGCAAATGAAACAAGGGATTTTTCTACACATTGCAGATTGCAGTAGTATGGGAATGTACAGGTCCGAATCCGAATCGCAAGGGGGCATCCATTTCTTTTAGAGCTTAAGAAACAAATGTAAGAAAACGAACATGTATTATAAAATTATATTTCTACCATTGAAATTTGTGCGAAAATTAGCACAGAATTTATCTGCCAGAGCACAAAATACGTTTACGTAGAAAAAAAGGATGGCTCTCATTCTCTTGAATTTTTATAGTATTTGGTCTAGTAAAGTAGCGATTCAAGGAATTTATGTGCAAAACGACCAATTTTCTAGTTATTTGCGTTTCGAAATTCTGACAAAGGAAAAGGACCAACAAATCATTTTGTTCTTCTATCTTCGAGGTATGGTTTAAGTGGCGAAAGGAGAACGATACACCCTCTAACAACCCTAAACTAGCCTAATCCTGGTGCAACTCCTTTACTATATGGTACTGGGGTAAATCATTTTTAAATTCATGTCATTTGAACAAAACTCGAGCAATCTCTATGGGATTTTTGGTATTCCTGAAGAAAGGAGTTCTACGACTATTGTTGAAGAAAGCCGATAGATTCGCCTTGTTGTTCGCCTTTTAGGAAATAAATTAGGTCGAAAAACTTGAAAAAAATGGGAAAAACTTCCATTTAGTCCCAACGCGTGCCGACCGGCACACATGCAGAATGGCCTCCGAAACAGCAATGTTGCCAGGTATGCGTCACAGGATGTTGATACATTGGCTGAATATGAACTATTCTCATATACGGAAGGGTACAAATAAATCATTTTACATAATTCATTTAGATATTGCTGATTTGTCACATGGTTTGTATATGAGCACATTTCCGGGAAACCAACTGGCAACATTGCATGTGCCGACCGGCACGCGTTGGGATATAATGGAAGTTTATTTGTAAAATGCGGCATGTGTCGAGCGGCACGCGTTGGGGATAGACGTTAGAATAAGGGTTGGGG
>JAQFYU010001267.1:0-15591 GCA_034694905.1 Ceratophysella granulata | reverse complement strand
CGAAACGCGCGCAAGTGGTTACCACGGGCGGTTACCATTAGCGGTTACCGCGTGTATCCTAATCCTGAATTCAACCCCGGTTCCAGGAAAAAGAGCTACTTGCAGCACTACCCTATAATAAAGGCGGCGGACAAACAACAGTCAAAATACCCTGCCCTGGTGGTAGTTTGTGTGCTGTGTGTGGCGTGTGTTTTGCGACTCGAGTTTGACGGTTTGAGTTTTGCTCTTCTGTTTTGCTTTGGTTGGAGCGAACGATGATCCGTTGTTCTTTCCTCTCAAGATTCAGTGTTCAGTCTCAGTCTGTGCCTGGCTGTCAGTGTCTAACGTCTCTTTTTTTACGCTCTGTTATTTTTAACTGCTAGTGGAAGATTATTGGTGTTTGACCTCATCTGGCACTCGGGTTAGGTGTTCGCTGTGTGTGAGTTTGGAATTCAGGTAATTACTCAGTCCCTTGAAAACTGTCAGGCTCGTCGGGTGTCAGCGAACAAGGAAAGGAGTGGTCTCGAATCTCGAATCCTTTTTTTTTGCTCTTATTGTTTGTATATTTTTTGAATCCAGATTTTGGTGTGAGGCGACTGGTGAACGTCAACTGACAGGTGTACTCTTGTGTGGGAAGGCCCTTGGACAAGGGCTAGACGTTGATCATGGCTGACGACGAGATTGACTATGCTAAGCTCCCGCTGGACGAACGTAGTATTCACAAGGTGAGTCATCGCATCCCTTTATTCCTATTTTTAAGATCAGTTGTTTGTATGTCATACATCTTATCATGAATGCCGTCAGCCATGGGTCATGGGTCATGAGGGGATGACTTTGCGTCAGTCATCCTTTGTCTGTGGCGGACACCCGACAGGCGAGCCGACCCCGACCCTGGTTTTGCTCTTCCTGTTCCGTGTTCCGTCTTCCTCAACTCAACTTCTCTCCGAACTGTGAATTAGACTTACCGCATTTTCTCTTATGTAGTTGCACATAGAGAGGGTACAGTAAATGTGAGAATAGCGGTTCTCCGATTTCTCATGTTCCGTAAACACGAGTGCATTGGCCCTGGAATTCCAGGATCGAGATTTTATTTGTAGATGAGAGACTACTGTCAAGTGTCATTGCCCTATATTGTATATCGTTGGTATTGGTTCATCTTCACATCACAGCAGCAGCACAATTATCTAATAAAACAAACAAAGAATTACTTTCGTTCAGGGGTCGCGTTATAGATCTGATGTCATAGACATTTTCGACACTTCACATCTGATATGTTGTATCTAGCCTGTTGAATGAAGAATGAGAATGGGTTAGACCTCATGTCATACTACCAACACCTAGTGCTTACTTATTAGGCAATGACAACGACAATAAAATTCCATTCCGTGTGTATATTTTAACTTTTGGATGCAAATAGACGACAAATGTCGCACATTTAAATGTGTATAAATAACCGCTTATTACTTGTAGTTTTAGTCAAACTTAATTCAATTGGAACATGAAGGATTTTTGCACATAAAAATATGACGCGTAGCATAATAGATACGTATTTATTTAAACTGAACTTATTGCGACATGCAACGCATTTTCATTTTCACTGAAATATAAACTTTAGATACTATTTTTTTGGCAATTCCAGATGAAGTCTTTTGAACATACTTTTTATAGATACACCGAAAGAGATTGCATATAAATAAGAGGAAGGTTATTCCAACATTTAGTTGACCCTGGAGCAGTCGAATAGGAAGAGAAAAATTGCACATAAATAGTTCATAAACTTTCAACGCTTGTTTGCTAAAAAATGAACTATTGAATATCATATTGTATTACTTAGCGGAGAAGTGAACGAATAAACTAGTCAAATGTTGATATCGAATCAATCATGAATTCGTGCATGAATTGAGTAAAAAGGAATTTGTTTTGGGTGGCGATTAAATTAATAAATGTTAAGAAAAAATTACTAAATGAAACAGATAATTTACATAATACAATGCTACGCCATGAATGCAATTGTTTATTTTAATCAGCTATTTAACATGCCAAATTGTATGCTAATCCATTTTTAATTCTCAATCACTTCATAGTCATGGAAGGCTCGGTTGGGAGCCTATGAAGAACTGATCAAGCTGTTTCGTACTATTGATGATGAGAAGTCTCCTGAGTGGTCAAAGCACGTTAGCAATCTTCGTAAGTTTCCAGCTGATGCTCATGCCGCAGCCCAGGAGAAGGGCTTGGAAGCCGTTCTCCTCTTTCTGGAGAACTCCAGTCAAGGTCCAAAGATTGTGTCTGAGATTATGTCTGGTGTGATTGGAAAATGCCTAACATCGTCAAGAGCTCGCACGAAGGAATTGGCGAATGAAGTTACGATGATGTGTGTGGAAATTGAAAAATTTGAAGCAGTTCAGGAGGAACTGATGAAAGGAATGGATGCAAAGAACCCAAAGGTGGTTGCGGGTTCGATTGGGCTGACTACTCAGGCTCTTCGGTACGCCTGTTTTTTTAGATGTTTCTAAATTCTAAGCGATTGACCTGTCAATTTACCATTCGATGTACCTATGTATTTGATAAATAATTTGTTTCTATTTCAGGGAGTTTGGCCCGAAAGTCCTCAATTTGAAGACGCTTATAAAGAAATTCTTGCCTTTGTTTGAGGACCGTGATAAAGGCGTCCGAGACGAAACTAAGAAGCTGACTATTGAATTGTACCGATGGATTGGTGCTGGATTCAAGGGTCAACTATCTTCTTTGAAACCGGTTATGGTAAGAAAAGTTGGTTTTCAAATTATAAATTCTATTGATCTATCTTTTCATCTGCCAAGCATGTCAATTATTCCTTCGTATAAATAGTCATACTAAGGTGGAATCTGGCATCTTTAGCTCAAATCATATTTGCAAGTTGACCTCAATGTTCATATTGCCGTGTTATCATTAAAATAGAATCCTTTACAGCTTAGTGCTAGGAAAATCCATTATAAATTAGGGCGTGCCTCCACAGTTGTTAATGCCCAAAAGTTCTAAAAAAAGCAATAAATCAATTCCGTTCTTCCTTTTTCCTTTCGAAAACACAAAATGAGGTGAACATTCGAAAATTGGGCTTGGTTTTCTTTCGTACCAGTCACTTGTCAACTCTGGCTTGTTACATTTCAACTACAAATTGACGGGTAGTATTGATCCGAAGATGCAAGGAATTGGGGACAGTTCTCCCGCTACTTCTGATGCAGGTCATTGGTGCGTCTATATCCACGTCCTTCTCTAAAATTATAAAATTATAATGTCTGGGGCCCAGAAGCTTTCACTAGTTAGGAGGTACCATAAGCTCGAAATTCAGGAAAAGAAGTGTATCCTTGCACACGTCCAATAATTGATTTCCGATTCTCACTCGTCATCTGCTCATTTATGTGTATGAATAAGAGCATAATGGGTTCAACGGAGACGGAAACGGGTAGACTCCGACTCCGACAGTGTGACTCATTCCATTCTGACGTGTTCGTCTATAATAAACGTCCTTGCTGGAAGCATTTACTGTGTCAATACACCTGGAATTACTCATACTGATCAAAGCCATAGATTAGGCGGCAAGCTGAACGCGAACTAGGCCATGGCCCTCTATGTTTCCATTCTACCGTAAATAATTTAGGGAATACTTCGTTCCAGTAATACACCTCTTTGCAGATATATTCCAAGAAAATAATTTGACAATTAATAATAGCCCTGACGATAGTTTCTCGATGCGCGTGAACTGCATCGAGTTTCAATCGCTGTTGTTTCATACTCAGATAATATTTCAATATTTAATATATTTTTAATATCTTGGTTGTGGTTGTGTATATCTTGCGAATCCAGCATGATAATGGGTTTTGCAGTTTTAAATCGACTAAGTATAACGCTAGACTTCGTCCGTTCTCTTGGTGTAATTCAACGCCGAATTTATGTCTGTGCAATGCATATACATGCATAATAATTAGTAAAAGGACCTCTATCCCAGCCTGCAACTGGAGATTTTTTGGAATATGAATATAAGATATGCAAACAACTTGAAACGAAATTCATATAACTTAGAATGTATTAATTCATTTTAGTTGACCGAATTGGAAGCTGAATTCGAAAAACTGGGAAACCAAAAACCTCAGCCTACTCGCTATCTAAAATCTCAACAGGCTAAGAAAGAACAACAGAACAATGTTGAGTCTGCTGAGACTGGAGAAGGTAAGAATGACAAGTTTCGTCTTCATTTCAGAGCATAAAGTTCAGATTTTGGGTTTTAATTAATATAGCGTTGAGTTGATGTTATTTATAAGTTATAAGCGCATACTTCATACATATTTAGCGATGGATCATTGTGTGTTGCGCCATACAACTAGTACATTGGCTATGGAAGCTGATCCAATGTCGTAATTCCGAAATGACTCATGCTTTTTTAAATGGCAATATACAAAATATTGAAGACTGTTATCCGGATGTGATAAATTAAAGACATTGGTGAAATAAGTGAGTAACTCCTCACAGAGACACAGATATTTTAAATATTTATTTAAAGATAGATCAACGTAATTTCACTTGCGTTCAACTAATTCATCTGTGTATAAGTAACGCTGCGAGTAAAAGCACACAGCAGGTACAAAACGAAAAGCGAAAGTGGAATGGGTTGATGAGATAATCAAATAAATTACATTTGAAAAGATTTAAGCTAATGTAAACTTTGTCATGTGTACCATTTCTACGGAAACTGTAGCTCATATTAAGTAGTATCATAGCATTGTAGTGTCATGTATGCATTTCGTTTTATTCAAGCATTACATCGGAATCATATGCCGATTTGGGCAGAAATATTTTCGAGTGATTAGTGTGTGGGGGCATCTTCGAGCAAGTTTCGATTGTAGGCGTCAATAATGGCTCGTCGAAGTCTGAGTCTTGAAACTTTGTTACTCTGAGGTCCAAAACACCAGACGGGGGCTCCTGAAATGATGTGCATTAGTGACATGACGAGAGTACTTTCAAATTCAGCTCTCATCTCGTCCACCGAATAGGCGAGGTCCACTTTCATTTCTCTAAAAGCCTCCCCAAGTATATCCTGATACAATTGAATGCTTTGGCTCAGCTGGGCAGATGATGCCTTGATTTCACAACAGAGCAGTTGGAAGAAGCAGAGGTCGTACATCGGTGCATCATTCAAACTTGCCTATAGAATCATACAATTGTAATTAGACCTAATTGGAATGGCTCAAGAAGGGAGTAGTCATTTCTTCTATCCATTTGTCCCAAGGCATAGTAAAGAGTAGAAAGTTAGACTATATCAAACGAACCTGGAAGTCAAATATGGCCGCAGATACGGAATTCCTTTGATAGGAGAAGAATATATTTCCCACATGAAGATCATTATGTCGAATACAAGCTCGACATTTGGCCACCGCTCGGTTCGCAATCAGGGCCGGTATCTTGCTTTCCCATGAACTCAGCTTCTCGAGCAGACCATCAGGCACAGGCTCAGTATCTTCCTCAGCCAGAACTTTAAAAGCCACTTCAAACCCCGTTTTAACGTACCCAGCCACCTTGTCATCTTTGGAGCTGAGATCCATTAGGAACGGATAGATTTCCAGAAAGTTGTCCACTTGATTCACAATGCCATAGGCAGTGCTCACAGCATGAAGCAGTGCCATTTCACGAATAACAGCAGCAGTATGAGTCCAGTCCAAATCCTTCCCAATCCCTTCTCCCCATGGCTTGTACTCCGAGCTCACCAAGTCTTCCAGAATCAATATCATTACATACGTCTCACCCGCACCCTCCTCCTTCCCGTAGTAACATTTGGGATGACGGAATAAATACTTTTCTCGGGATACTCCACGGGAGATCAGAAAGCCTTCCAAATCTTTGAAAACTTTTGTATACATTTGAACCTCACGTGTGGCAAAGCCGGCTTCGATCACGTACTTTCGTACGTTCGGATCAGTTGGTAAACTTTTGAGCACCACGTTCCTACCCTCAGGTTCACCCATGATCTCCAGATGAACTCTTTCCAATGCACTCAAGTAGCCACGACCACCATTAGCATCTCCGAGGAAAGTAAAACCTTTAACTTGGAGCCCTTCTGGTTCCAAAACTGTATTCAGCCAATCAATCGTCACGTCATCTTTCGTTTGAGGAATTGGGATATTCCTTGACGTTGACATTTTTAATATATTTAATTTGTATTTTGCGAGAATACAACTAAAAGTGGTAAAGGACGTTGTGTTTGTGTGTGATGGTTAGGCTAGACAGGCTTAGGAAGAGAATGACCTACTTTTGGTTGAATGGAAATGCTTTAGAATGGGAAATTGTGCGAGTGGGACTGAACGGGAGTTAGAGTTAGAGCTTGTAAGACTGACTGACGCTCCCAACCGGCAACTCGGGGTTTAAATACATGACATGAGTCTCGCCGAAACCACGTAAATGTCTATTGTCTATTGAGTAATAATAGTTCAATGACACGCTGAGGGCTACCACGTGTCCCTGATTAGCGGCAACATTGTTGTAAGAGTAACTTTGGGGTTTGGGGTTAATAGACTTCTAGGGTCACCTGCTTTTCTTGCATCATAATTCCTCTTAACTCGTAATGCTAAATTTTGTAGTGAATCGCTATTTTGTATTTGCACTGCGTGTGGCTTATGGGAAAAAATGATCGTCAATGTCAGACAAGTATCTATTATCGGGTGGATACTCGCAAAAAATAATTAGTCTTTTGAAGTGCGGAGCGATAGCGTGGAAAGATGAAATTTACAAGGATGAGTTTTTGTAGTACAATGCACCGTCAAGGCCGATCAGCAAATGGCAAATGAATTGGCACATGCGGGAACTCAAATAGCATATTTTCTATTTGCAGATCGTAAATCGTAACATATGAGAAATGAAATGATGGCTTCATTGTATCCGCGGTCAATGACTGGATACTATGTTGTGTAACACTCTATGTACTTTATGTATATTTTTTTCTGGTTTTGACTTTATTGTAATTTTGAAGTTGAAGCTCCTAGCTCCAAATGCTGACATGACAAACGCTACTATAAATTGAATTACATAATCAATAAATGAACCGATCATAGTTTGAACTTAGATCACAAATGAAAGGAAAATTTTATTTGTTTTGCTCCTTTTTTAAACAAATTATAGCGGAGTGCGTTGAAGAGGAGGCTGGGCCTGAAATTGATCCCTACGACTTGATCGAGCCAGAGGACATTTTGAGTAAGCTTCCCAAGGACTTCTACGAAAAATCAGAAGCGAAGAAGTGGCAAGAAAGGAAGGAAGCACTTGAGGCCGTTGAAGCCTTGACGAATAAATATCAAAAACTGGAGCCAGGAGATTATGGAGATCTGATTCGAGTTTTGAAGCGAGTTATTGCTAAGGATTCAAATGTTGTTGTTGTTGCCTTGGCTGGAAAATGCATTACTGGACTAGCTAACGGACTCAAGAAGAAGTTCTCGCCGTATGCTTCTTCTTGTATTTCAACTATACTGGAGAAGTTTAAGGAAAAGAAGCCAGCTGTGTTGGCTGCAATGAAGGAAGCATCAGATGCATGTTTTACTGCTGTATGTATCGTATCTCTATATTCAGTAGTTTACATTAACAACTGTACATTTGAGTTAAACACGGAATAACATTGACAAACTATTTTGTTTCTATCTTCCGCAGACGAATTTGGAACAGATTCAGGAGGATGCAGTTGCCAGTCTCCAAAGCAAGAATCCGGCAACGAAGGCTGAAACTGCTTTGTTCCTGAGTCGTTCATTCTCTAAGACCCCGAATAAGACACTGTCGGATAAGAAGTTTATGAAGCCGTACCTCACAGCCCTATTTGCGAACCTTAATGAATCAGGTAGGTTCACCATTTGTCATGTGGAACATCTTAAGGAATAGTTTTACCTAATTTTTACATGAATATTGCAGACCCGGTTGTCCGAGATTCGGCCACAGAAGCTCTAGGAGTTGTCTTCAAATCTGTAGGAGAAAAAGCATTGATTGCTTACACTTCTGATTTGGATTCAAATAAGATGACTAAGGTAATATCAATTTAAGCACTGAGAAGTTCAATTTAGCCATACCATTAGTTCACAATTTCTACAAAGTCGAATATTTGTTTTACAGCTCAAAGAAGCGGCTGACAAGGCAGTCGTGCTTGTACAAAAGGTTAGCGCTGCCTCGAAGCTTGCCGCCGCGCCAAAGCCTTCAGCAACCAAGGCAGCTGCCGCACCCAAACCAGCTGCAGCGGCAAAACCAGTCGCAACTCCGTCGAGTACTAATGTGGTCAAGAAAGCGCCGACAGCCGTTCGAAAACCTACAGGCAGCGGCACGTTGGTCAAGAAACCTACAAAACCAAAAGTGATGGACGACTACTCAGCGGATTCTGAACAGGGACCGAGTAGTCGTTTCTCGCCACCGCCGAATCAGTCCGAAGATGGGAACGCCCGTGTTGACATCAGCGGGGAAGCTAATGAAATTTTGCTTGAGAAGTTGTCGGACAAGAATTGGAAAGTCCGTGAAGAAGCTTTGGATAAACTTACTGCTATCGTTGTCAAAGCGAAGAACATTACTCCCAATTTGGGTGAATTGCCGGCTGCAATTTGCGCTCGTCTACAAGATTCAAACAGAAATCTTGCAGCAAGCGCATTTCTATTATGTCAGAACCTGGCTGGGGCCCTTGGGCCCCACTGTCATAAGCACATCCGGAACTTCTTGCCAAGTTTGCTCAACGGATTGGCAGATACCAAGGTACGATGCTTGTTCTCCCATAATCAAGCAATTCTATACCCACTGCTCATTTCGCGCACTAAGTTGCTATATATGTATTGTATGTACGCAGGCTAACGTCCGTTCTACCGCTGCGGCATGCTTGAATGCCTGGGCAGAAAACTGCGGTGTGGACAAATTCTTCCAAGGTGAAATGATGGCTGAGGCCATCAAGGGACAAAGCCCCGTACTCCGAACTGAACTCTTCAACTGGTTGACAGTTCGCTTGCCGGAAGGTAAAAATTAGGTCGAACTTGGAATGAACCGAATCCAGTCCAGATTCGTGTTTTTATATATAAATAACGTCTATATTTTCTCTATTAGTGAGTAAAGTCAGCAAGGAGGACCTTGCCGCTTGTTTGCCTGCACTTTTGTCGTGTGTTGAGGATCGGAATGTTGAAGTTCGAAAAAGCGCTCAGGATGCGGTTCTGCCGTTTATGATTCACTTGGGGTATGAGGCAATGAATCGAGCTTGTGGTCGACTCAAGGTTAGTACTTGCTGTTTACAGTAACTGTTCTAAACTAAAAGGGATGGAATGTCTACTTTTCCGATATGCTCGTCATGGAACGACGCGTGAGTGTGTCCTGCCCTTGCCGTCCGAATAAAATCTATGCACTCCCTTCTTAAAGTTGTGAAAATAGAAAAAAATTGAAAAAATACAAAAGTGAAGTATGTATGAATCATAATAAAGTTATACATCAGATTCTGATGACCTTTGCTTTTGTAAAGCTTTGGAAACCACCATTCTATCTATTTGCTTTATATATAAGTAGGTGACTATTGTAAAGTTATATACTTAATAGACTCATCACTTTCACTCTGGTAATTATTTCAGCCGGCTTCGAAAATGCTTGTTCAACCTGTTTTGGATAAAGCTCGCGCGAGTCTTCCTAGCAAGTCACAAGCAGCTTTGACGAATAAGCCTTCAACAGCTGGACGAGCTTCGGTGGGTTCCGCACCAGCAAAAAACGACAAAAGCTTCACTAAGCAAGATTCTCCGCCCGGTGGCCGAGAATCTGGAGAATTCTCTTCAGCCGGGAACAAGCGAGGGGTTCGCAACGGTCCAACAAAGGTATATATTTTCTTTAAATGACTTCCCCTAACCTAACCTAACCTAACCTGCATACGCTATGTTTGCAATCAATCAATTCAATGTTCGCAGAAATACACATTGATTTTTCTTTTTAAGAAGTAGCTACATGCAGCTGAAATACAGTGATTTTTTATGTTCAACAGTTATCTGACAAGGATTTGATGAAATCTGGATTGCCTCGTACCATGTCTGCCAATACTGGACCCAGTTCCGCTACCGGTTTGGGGAGTGTCGGATCCGGCCAGCACTATTCTAATGAGAAACCATCTCCGGTTTCGAGCCTTTCATCTGCTAATTCGTCTCCGAGCGGCACTGGTCCTCCATATCGACCGAATTTGAATGAAACTATTGACTTGGGTCCTCGCCCTCACTCACCCCTAGATGAGTACATGGGAGGAAGTGATCCCGAAGATGAAAACATTGACGTGCTTCGAATTGAGCCTGAGAACTTCAATCAGTATGTTTAACTTTTATCTTATCTTTACGCTTGGATACCACATAATGTACCCCACAATGTCTCTGATCTGAGGTTTCCTCAAGGGGGTAATATTTTGATTACATCTTGGCAACTTATTCTAAATCATTTTAAAAGATGAATATTAACTAACAACTGTCCAATTCTTTAGTCCTCGACATTGGAAATGCCCTGCAGAGTATCAAGTTGATTTTGATGCTATCGACAAACGACATGGAGAACAAGACTTATTGCCAATGCCTCCGCTCCAACTATTGGACACCAACACGGAGTTTCTCAAGCAAGAGGCTCCGATTCAGCTTCCAAGACGACGGTACGTTCCAGGACAGAAGTTGAGGTACCTAATTACAAACTTAGCACTTCACGCAACCTGAATCTAAAGTACATGCTTCTGCTGATTACATTTAGTTCAACGGAAGCTCGTACAAAGCCATCGACTGCAGCAGCGAGTGACTCGACTCTTCCCATTCGTGCATCACAAAGTATTGATTTATTGATTTCTCAAATTTCGGGCCATGAGCTCGTACAAAGTCAGGAAGCCGTTGTGCAGCTGGAAGGCATTATCAGTGATCCGGCCGTCTCAACCGTAAGTTGGGATTCATTAGATTCTTCTTGGTGGAATATCACGGGATATCTGATTTTGTGTCTCTTTGCAGGTGATGTTGACTCGGGTGGACCACATCTTGGTTTGCAGCACCATGGCCATGCGGAAGCTTCAGACATATCTCAAGTCCGAGGATGTGGCAGTGATTGAGAAAGCTGACACTCTTTACCGGTGCATCACTAAACTCCTCCAGAGCGTAAGTTCCGTTCTCACTTGATGTTCAACTACGGAATAATTTTAATTGTTTAAAACCTTCTCTTTCGTCAAAGGCTAAATTGGTCTACAATATTGAACTGTCTACAATGTTGAACTTCCTATTTCAGATCTTTGCTTCAGAACTATTACCCAAACGTGGCACCAAGGAATCCCTCAAAGACTTGGTCTACCACCTCCTGCTTTTCCT
This sequence comes from Ceratophysella granulata, assembly GCA_034694905.1. Lineage (NCBI taxonomy): Eukaryota > Metazoa > Arthropoda > Collembola > Poduromorpha > Hypogastruridae > Ceratophysella > Ceratophysella granulata. The sequence continues at coordinate 4,276 of JAQFYU010001267.1, read as the reverse complement.
GGTGGATCCCAATATCAATAAACTGCCTGGTGCCATCGTGCTCATCAAGCACGTTAACGTCTTGGTTGTTCGAGTGATTGAGAATTCAGACCCGAATGCCATTATGTGGTAAGCCTTTTGTATTTACTCTGTCTATAAGATCAACTGCAACGAGCAGTGAAATTAAACACAGTATTAAATGAAACATCTATTTCGAATCTAGTGCCATTATGCGCCTGTTGAACGATGCCATGCAAACTCCGAACAATCACAAGCTCATGGACTTGACCATGAAGTGCCAATGGAAGGTGTTGAAACTCTTTGGCCAGTGGAAGAATAACAAGAGCTATGAGTTTGACACGGATGGCTTTCTCAATGAGTTCTACTTCTTCATGCGTTCTCATCCATTCTCATCATTCGAGTCTCATGAGCTCACGCCTCTCAAGACAATGAAAACCATTGTCCACTCTGTCGTCATGAACTTAGGACCTCACAATGTTCAAGCGAGTCTCAATGAACTGCCTGAAGTTCGTAACTCGGAGGCTGGCTACTACTTGAACAAATTGGTTGCCCGTGAGATTGCCAAAGGCACGCACGAACAGCCAACTAAACTCCCTGCTGCAACTGCGAGCTCCAGCTCCAGCTCCAGCTCCACTCGCGCTCTCAATTCCAATAATAATCTTCAACGTACGTGCAAAATAAAAAAAAATTATTCAGTCAGTGATCAGTTCATACGATTATATACTGATCCTGTTGTATTTATTTCAGAGTTCTTCACGGGCTTGCCTGAGCCTACTAACACTGGTACCGCAGACGAACGAGTTGCCTTGTACATGGAACGTTTGAATGCTATTCAGAAACGTGGAGGCATCGGTCCAAACTTCAACAATAACTGATCCAGTTATTCATCAAAAAAGAACTCACTACATTCAGCAAAATATGTTCTAACTCATTAGTTCCACGAAATGCATTTATTTACTTGGTTTATACTCATTCATTCGAATAAACTTTCCAAATTCTCGTAAATATATAAGTGCAAGAATAGGTCCTCTCAGTTACCTGCTCGTGCCTTGGACGGCTTAAGTATTAGTTTCTTTAGTACGAGTCCAAATTGATAATGTTACCTTCATTTTAAATCACCAGTAAAAAAATTCCTTGTTACGCAAGAACTTGTTATAGAATTGTACAATAAAATCTAGAAACATACTTTTACATTGAATTCTCTATTCATTTATTGGAAATGGTTTTTTGTTTGGTGTCAAAAGACACTCCGGGGCTTGATTTGTGTATTTAAACAAAGTTAAATAGAAAGCAAAATATAAGTACAGAGCGGCACTGGAGTCTGGAGGTCTATTAGGATTATTTGCATTCGGACAAACCCATTTGATCAGATTGAGTCTTTTCTGCAGCGACTTGGATCTAGAGTTGATATTTCTACGCTTTTTGATTTTATCCGGATTCATATGATTTATATATCGAAAGCTGTAACAGGGCGTGAACAAATGTCGTCTAGTTATTTGACTCGTTCTCCGTATTTATTCATCTTCACTTGAAATCAAATTACATTTTCAGAGGCTTATTTGTATTTCGTAAATATCATTAGAACCGGGACTCGGTTCCCATTTACTGACTCCGAGAGGAAACTTGCTTCTGATGAAACTTCTCGGGAAATGGAAGTAGTCCCAGTTTGCCTAAAAATGCCTTCATTTCCATTTTGTATTCTTCGGGATGATGGTGAAGATGGCTTACGTGTGGCGAGCTGTCCCAGCATTTGAGGTACACCTGTGAATATGTATAAAATGAAGAATGTGTTATGTATATAGTTACACTGGAAATGAGCACTGTGGTTTGGGTGTACTTACGGTCATTCCCATGTTTTCCCAGTTGTCAATGACACGTTGAATCCCTTCTTTGTTTCCGACAGGGTCGTCGAGTGAACAGAGAAAGAGAGCTGGTGCTTTAATTATACTGTTGTGATAGCTCCTGCTGGATCTCAAATAATGCTTTGTGGCCACGTCTTGGAATTTAGCCAAGTGGTACCTTGAAGCATAGCACACTTAAGTTAGAAAATAATGCTGATTCAAATTGGGCTTAACAGGCAAATGAGTACATTATAAATCCGAATATCGGAAAAACTAGTGATCCTTACCTGACATATTTCTCCAGACTTGCACGTAGAACAGCATTATTAGGAAAGACAGCTTTGGGTAGACCAGTTGGAATACCCTTCAAGTAAAATTAGAATTAATAGAGGGAATGTCATGTTTCGAATTGGTGAAGTTTCGAGTGTCCCTGAAGAATTACCTCAAAATCCACAACAGAGTCCCAGATTTGTCCCACAACTCGGTCAATCAAAGGTTGATATCGGACTGGATCTTGGTCAAAAATTGCTAATACCTGAAACATAGCAGATATTGTAATACTACGCTTCTTAGTTTTTTATGAATGATTTATTTACCTCTCCAAACATGTAGCCACCGACGGAGAACCCATGGAGCATGGTGGACGTGTACTGCGGATTTTGTGTCATGAATGTAATCAAATCTTTCGCAATGAGCTGAAAGAAACATTACAAACAAACATTTAGATATATATGCAAAATTGAGATGTCCATAGTCCACTATGCCCATCCTACCTGAGTTCCATTGGCAGGCCAAAGAAGTTGCCAAGGAGTGGCTCTAACGGTGAGAACGTCGAATCCTTGATCCAAGTAGAAGTTGGCATACTTGACTAAATGCCGCTTTTCGGACATGAGCCAGGACATAATTATTGTGAGTGGTCTTTCTTCTGACTCTTCCCGTCTGGATGAGCTTTCATCGCTTGTTATCACTTGCAGCGGCTTCCCAGGAACAGTTCTAATTTGTGAGGAGTTAGAGATGAGTTCCAAACTCTTGGTCAGAGGTTTCGTCGTAAGTCCTCGACTTTGAGATGAGGTAGTCATGGAAAAGGCAAGCCATGGAGTCAGCGCCTGAACAAAAGATGAAAATTAATAAGTACCTTGCAAATAGCACAGCTTTGTCATGATTCCATTCGAATTTACCTTTTGGATTGGCGTCCGATTCTGTATAAATTTTCTGGCGGCTGGGAAGAAAATCTTGCATTTCTCCGTCAACATTCTGATTTGGAATTAAGTTCAGGTCAAGGCTTGTAGTGGAGATTTCTCTTCAACTTAGGAGCAGAATGGAGCAGTCACCTCGAATACAATGCACAAAACCTAGTAAAATAAAATTGTATTAACAGGACTAGGATGGGAACTGGGCAGTAATTGAGATTGTAGTCAAATTATTAGAATATTCTATGACTTTGATTTTGATATGAGCGAAGGACTGTGACATCTGGCTTTCCAGACGGTTTGAATAACCTGGCCTTCTATTGATCAATTATTTACCTACTCAATCAAACATAGACTTACGTACTCTGCTTGATTTCCCAATGCCTGCTCGTTCCTTGTGTATAAATACTTTTAGCGTTTAATGGGGTTTCTGGACATGAGCCCAACTCCACCCTGATATTTGATTTCGGTTCAATATGTCTCTCGTCTGGATATTTCAAAACGCTCATTTAAGTCGAGACTGCACTTTCGTATTGCTGTATATCCTGACCATTGAGTACTGACGTACTGAGTTAACACTTTTCCACTTTCTTTCCAATTGACTTCTTCAGTTTTGATTATGAATTCATGAAAAGGTTTCGGATTGGGTACAACATTCATAGCGATTCTGCCCACCGGGTAGCAACTGAGCTCAAACGGGGTTCGATTATTCTAACCCCTTTTAACCATAATTCTAAACGGAAAACTCCTGCTCGCTCTTGCCTGCTTCAATAATGTTGACAATCTACTTTTTTTCTCCACGGCGAACCACAATTCGAGTAGCGCAAATGTCGAAAATCTAAACTAAAACTAAACAGGTATACTTTTAACCGGTTTATTGCGGGTTTCCTTTCCACTCGCTTTACTCGGGTTAACTCGGAGTCTAGAAGTGCTCTATAGAAATGTTCTAAATACAGAAAGCAATTTCTATCTCATCTTATATCATCTTAGTTAATCATTCATAGCCTGCAAACTGAGTATGTGCTCACAGTCACAATAAATAGATGAAAAATATTAGTCAAGTAAGTACAGAACAGCAAAACGCATAGTTTAACACTGCATTAATATTATTAAGATTTACGATAGGAAATTGTTTAGCCTCTTCGCTTGACTGACTCTTTGTTTAACCCGTACCTTACTACGACCTTTTCTTACGTTTGTTAAGGCGGATTTACAATTGTAAATCACGAAATTTGTCACATACTA
>JAQFYU010001266.1:0-15597 GCA_034694905.1 Ceratophysella granulata | reverse complement strand
TTTACATTATCTGTGACGGTGACTGGTGACAAACTGGCACAATTCACAATATTTCCATTTTATTTATTTTTATTATAATTGCGCATTATCATTGCAATTCAACGAGGGAATGAATGCCGTCAGTATTCTGTCGACCGTTCCCCCAACTTCCATCCAACCACAAACTAAACAGGTGACAGGAATTATTAACCTAATTCCTACTGAATTTGTAAAATGTAACAATATTTATGTATTCACCTGAAATAAAATTAGGAAATGTTTATGAATTTTAAAAAAATTGGGCATTTAATTATCATAATTATTATTAATATTTATTTCAGTTAGTTTGATGCTCCTGATTCAACTGTGATGCACACAAGGAAAAAGTTCATTGCTATCATTTGCATTGACGTAGATCATCTTTGTGATTAGATCTCTTTATTGCAAAGCAAACACACCAACGCAACCCCATCTGCTTCTGAGGAACTACCGTGTATAATTATAGCAGGCATTCTGGATCTGGAATTGGCGTCACTGTCATTAAGTGGACTGAAAGTGGACGGACGTACAGCGAAGGTAAATATTCAGAAATTAGAAATTATATATTCATATCGCTGGAGAGCTGTAATTATCAATTAACATACATACAATAATTATTGTCAGGCACGCGCTAACTTACCACTTACCGTGCTATTAACGACGACTGACGACGTGAACCGTGGAAGTGTGACGTGTGAGCACAAATAGAGCTGCGCTTTCAAATCTGTTGTCAGTTGTGCCTTTTTCTATTTCTATGCACTACTACTGTCCATTGTTCGTTAGCTACCTTTGTGATTATTAATACTAATTTAATTCGCATAGTTTAGTTCAGTGAACGATAGCGTAGCGTTAATCTGTTTACTCACATTTGACGTCTTACTTGTGAGTGACTTGACTTAACCGGAGATGAAAGGGAAGTCAGAAATAAACCACTTTTGAATACTGGTTGTTAACCAGTAGTCTGTAGTGTTGTGTGAGTAATACCTTGAATTAGATATGGTGCACAAATTCAATTAGCTTGTCAAGCATAATATTCTCTTTCTATCTTCTAAGTCTAGAAGTTTGAACTTCGAAGCTTGAGTGACTAACCTTTCTGGTTTGTAGTGTTGTGAATTCGGATTGGATAGAATGGAGCTGAGGAATTGGACAATTTTTGGTCTATTGGATCCCGATTTGATTGCAAATATTAAAATTGCATGTGTGTTTGGTGAGTATCGACTGTTGTATTTGGTACTAATCATAGGTTGTCCTTGTACACCATTAAAGATAGTTTTTAATACGAGTATAAGCACAATTACACTCAAATTATTTATCGCCTGCTTCATATTTTCTATAACTAGGGAATCTTGGACATGAGGCCATTATTGTCACGAAGTCAGATGAAGTATACTCACTTGGATCGAATAGCGCTGGTTGTTTAGGCGTAGAGAATCTGAATTCCAGTCTGACGCCGATGAAAGTTGACTTTTTATGTCAAAAGGGAATCAAAGGTAAAAACATTTAGTTTGGTGGCTGTGTCGTTTGTCAAACTGAAAAATGAAGATTAGTATATGAACTTAATTTAATTGACATAGCTAGACTTTGAACCTCCAGATTTTTTTAGTTTACAATCTTTTATTCAGCCTACCCCGATAAAACGGTCGATACACGTATATAAAAGCTAGAACATTTTCATGTTTCTGTTTCTAGGCTTTAGCTACGGTGCTGGCCCTCACGTACTCGCTTACACAACAAGTGGTACTGTATATGCTTGGGTAAGAACAACTAAATTAAATAGTATATTAGTGAATGGTAAGGTAATTGATCAGTAATATATTCAAATCAATTGAGTAAATCTGTATTTTTATCAGGGTCATAACGGATTTGCTCAACTAGGACAGGTATTACAACCAATTCAATTACCAATTTCTGCATACGCGCACCAAAACGAAAATTCTTCAAATTGTTGCTTTTGATCCCTGATATTGATTCTCTAACCTCTGGAATTGGATTCATGCAGGGTACATCAACACAATCTGCTGTACCTACGATAATAGCTGGAAGCCTGACGGGAAAGAAAGTAACTCAAGTAGCTGCAGGATCTCATCACTCTGGTAAATCAATGGCTAAGATGGCGACGCAGCAGGTCTAATATTTACTTCGAAATAATATTTTGAAATATCTATTTCTAGCCGTTCTTACATCAGAAGGAGAGGTAAATACTCAAACTTCATTATATTGAGCCTAATTCTCCGTGGATATAGAATCAAATATGTTTACAAGTTAATTCCTTGTGCACCTAGGTATATTGTTGGGGACAGAATACGTCTGGACAAGTTGGTTGTGGATCAACAGCCAATCAACCCATACCGCGTCGTGTGTCAGCAGTAATTGGAAATAGTAAAATGGTTTATATAGCATGTGGACAAACATCAACGTTTGCTCTGTCGGATACAGGCGAAGTAAGCCAAGTTGAAAATATTCAATTAAGTACGGAGAAAATTTTTTAATTGTTCTGATTAACCTGACGCTGGCTTGTTTCACATTACAGCTTTACGCATTCGGCTACAATGGAACATCGAATTTGGGCATTGGAAACACTGTCAATCAATACAATCCGACGAAGGTTCATTTTCCAATTCCAGTTTTCATCAAAAAGGTTGGTTTCCAAAGATTTAGCACACAATTTAAAGGTTCGGAATTTGGAATAATCAAACTATATGTCTCATTTGTGATTTTTCAGGTTGTGTGCGGAATTGCTCATACTTTAGCTTTAGGTAACCATTTCAAATATTATAGCTGCATTTGGAAAGCATTCAAATAAGCAATGATTAGAAGGAACGTGGAACTATTGTGTTTTCAGCTGACAACGGCTCACTGTTCGCTTTCGGTGCCAACTCATACGGACAATTAGGAACTGGTCAGAAGTCGAATATGACCATTCCAACGCGTATTGCTGAGGATTTGGGTCGAATTATTGATATTGGTGCAATTCACTACGGACACATTAGTGCCTGCGAGACTCATACTAAGGTTTATATGGTAAGAGCCTGAATATTACATGGTATTTGCATTATTGCTTCCTTGCCCAGTTTTTACAAGCGTTTTTCAATTCGTAGTGGGGACAGTGTCGTGGTCAGAGCATTGTGACTCCCGTGGAAACACCGTTCAAGTCAATGCACGATGTCTTTGCCTGTTATTCCACACCACCTGTCACATATCTTCCAATCGAAGGCCGTGTCACAGATTCGGAGCTCAACATAGTGGAAGCACTCAAACTGGCCTTTGATGACCCAGTAAGTTTTTAATACAGTTTTAAAAAAGTTTTACTCATTTATTCAAATTAAGAACTGAGTGCATCGCGTATTTGTATAGAAAACCTCGGATATTCAATTTGTAATTGATGGGAAAACGGTTCACGCTCACAAAGCTATACTACGAATTAGGTCCGACCATTTCCGATGCATGTTCCAAGGAAAATGGGAAGAAAACCAAGAATCGTAAGTTGATTTCATTATTTGTATATTCTACTCCGTATTCCATGATCTACGACGGACTCTTTTATACCGCTCCTTTGAACAGTGTCATTCCGATTGATCTGGGTGTTCCATTTCCAGTTTTTCGAGCATTTCTTCATTACTTATACACTGACACGATAGAGCTGCCTCCAGACGATGCCGTTGGTAAGTTAAATATTAAAAAAATAACCTGTTCGAGTTGCACGGTATTTTTTATTTCTGAAAAACAGATCTATTGAAGTTGGCCAACTACTACTGTGAAACGAAACTACGTAATGAGTGTGAGACCCTGATCAAGCAGTCCATCACAATCGAGAATGCGGCTCGTTTATACGCTTCAGCAATACAGTACAATGCCAAGGCATGCCTTAAAACCCACGTATTTCCCAAAATTCGTTTATCCAACACTAAAAATATTTTTCTCATTATCTTACAGGAGTTAGAAGAATTTTCATTCCAGTACATGCTCCATCATCTGACATCAGTCGTCCAGTCAGAAAGTTTCAATGACTTGGATGGAGAACTCGTAAAAGCGCTCATGGTGCTTCTAGCTGACAATGGTGCCTTCAAATACTGATGCCAAAGAAATGATGACGCAGCATTCTAGGAGTCTCAACTCAACGCCAACTCTTCCTGTTTTGTTTGAGATTGAGATTATAGTATCTTGCTCAAGAATTGGTTAAGTACTGGAGTCAATAGAAATTAGGTACGTTCAAACTTTAGTCATGTTTAATTCTTTTTCAAAGAAAAACTTAATTGTGATCAATTTCATGAATATTATGTTCAACTTTGTATTCCCTGCTTTTCCATCATTCCTTGTATCTTGTATCTGGTTGTGTCTTGTCTCGCAAACGAAAGTTGTAATTAAGCGCATTTATTGTTTTCGTATCATCGACAGTTTCCCAATTATTCGTATTAAACAAACGTTTTGCAAATTGTATCACCTGAATTGATTCGTTCTTTTTTCTCGAGAATTTCATGATCGTGGTGGTGTGGTCAAGAATTCGAGAAATTGCCAAATTACGTGGTCGCGCTGGGGTCATGGTTTCAAGGGAATCAATCAATAAACGCAGGAAGTACGTGTTTCCCAAAACAGATTTTATTATTATTTTCGGAAGCAGTTTTTGGTTTTTGTATAATAGTTTATAGTGTCTTGTCTATGTAGCAAGCGTTTATTTTTTATTTTATTTTTTTCCCATAAGTTTGACTTACTTCTTTTGAAACTTACAATTTATACGAATGGTATTTTGATATGTAGTAAATGCTTTAGATTGTAATGTACGTCCTACAACTTGTAACTTGTAGTTTGTCCAATCTAGCCAGACACTATCCATCGCTAGTCCTATCATCTTAGAAGTTAAGATTAAGTAGTCTAGTACACTCACCTACTTACACTAGAACATACATAGTAGAACCTTAGCAGTTACGTACACGCCCACACTCACCTCAGTCTAGCACGTGTGTATTATTGGAGTTGTGGAGAATTCTAGGAAACAATCCAAGCACTCATTTTTTTAAAAGTGAACATGTACAGTACGTACAGTATATTATATTACAGTTTTTTAAGAGTACAGTACAATCTACTTTTACCAAGTATTCTTGTAAGGTTAGAGTAGTACAATTATTGATTTTGGTAGTGTGTTACTTTTGATATGTTTGGTTTCATTGTGATATGAAGATGATTCGAGGACAGTAGTTTCGAGGAGTAGAGGGTCTTATACCTACAGGCATAGTGACAGTTGCAAGAGAGTGTGTAAAAATGAAAGGTCAGTTGAGTGATGATGTGGGAAATGACTACACACAAAGGGTGTTTGGATTTGAACATTCCTTCAGTTCGTATTTCGTAGTTACTTGTCGAAAGGTACGAGTGACGCCGCCGCCATGTGTAATTTCGCAAGGAAAGTAGTCTGTTGATCAAATAGCACCTTTGGGAAATATTGACTTTGCGTCATGAGTCATCGTCAGTACGGCTACAGCAGTAGTTAGTTACAGACCTACTACTTAAGGAACGATTAATGGTTTGAATTTGGCGTCACGCGCGCTTGTGCAGAATATCAAGCAACTTTGACCGGTTCGACGAGATGAAGCCACGAGTCGTAGCGTGCGTTGCTACGAGACACGCACACGCACATTGCGTTATGAGGAGCGGTTAACGTTTTCAACCAGGTCAAATTTTCTTGATACAGGTGCGCATAAGGCGCCAGATTCAAAATTTGAACAGGGCCTTAAAGAAAGAAGAAGCGTGTACAAGACCTGACCGGTTTAGTTCAGAATATCAGACATTGTTTTTTTAGGAACTCAAATGTGAATGATTCCATTGGACGCAGTTTAATGCTAAATTCGTTTACCCCAAGAAGGAGAAGGGAATCCTGTCCATTTTAACACATCCCGCTTTAATTTGCCTGTAAAACGTTATGGATCATCTACTGCTAGAATTCACTCCATAAATTGAGTCAAGCATTTGAAGAGAAAGTGAAAAGTGAAAGTTTGGAAGAAATTGGTTTAGCTGAAATAGGAATACAGCTTAATGATCAAGAATCATACACTTTGCTGGAAAGTCGAAGGATAAATGCGCTTCTGCTTACGGATTCCGTGAAAGAATAAGAAATATAAATTCTGAAATGATAGAAAACTTGGGATGAGTGCGGTCAACCGTTGGATTAGAAAATAAGTAGTTGACCCATTAGATGTATGGCAGTGATATTCTCCTTCAACAAGTTTAAACAATTCGCTACAAAGTGTATAGGTGAAATTACTAGAACAACAAAGGGATTTGGGGTGGTAGGTTGAACATTGAACCGTGTTTGGAAAAAAAGGGGGGAGTTAAGATGCCGAGTATTGAGTTTATAGCTTCACGAATGGTGGAATGTTCAGTTGTCACTTTCAAGTTGGTTGGGTTTGACCCAAAGGGTTTGACGAAAGATGGCTGTCCACACACAATAACAAAGAATATATTATCTAGAAGTGGGGCTTCAAAATGCCCAGCATCTCAATGGAATGTTCACTTTGTTCTACCATGCAGCTTCTCTGGTAGAACTCAGCAAGTTAGTACTTTTTCCTAATTAACCCAACTCAGCTTTCTCTCAAATTGAGTTGTTCCTTGCTCAGTAAAACTAATTATCTTATCAAAGGAGAGACGAAGGTGAACTTTGAAAAAATATCAAAGCTCATGTATTCCTCGAGGAGATATTGATAGACGTCTGAATTCCTGTCGTCATTAGTTGACAGTTAGTATATACAATCACCATCTAGTTGTCTACCATTCGCCCAATCCTTAGACAAGACATTGCACTCAGCTTATGGGTTCGTGGGAAGCGTTGCTAATTGGACTAACAATTAACATGACTCTTGGTTGCTATGCGCGACTGGTCTCAAGAGTTCTCCTTGGGTTTGGCCGTTAAAAGTTGCCATATTGGAGAAGTGCATGGGTTTGGCCGTTAAAAGTCGCCATATTGGAGAGTTGCATGTATGGCCAGTCACTTGTCACATTCCAATAGGTTAGGGTAGGTTATATTCAAATTCTAAAAATGAGGCAAGTGGTTTCGCATAAGAATCCACCTGCACCACACAGCAGCGCTGTTTTTTGAAATATGCGGGCTTGGAAGGGGTTCCATGTTTCATAGGGCCATGGACAATCAAAATAATGTCAATTTTTAGTCAAATTGGTAAATTCGCCACGTTCTGATAATCTGTGTGCTTTATCCTTTTGCCGCTATGTACAAAACTCCTCTGCGGTGATTCGGTACAATCCGCGGCTATCGCCAAATTAGAAATACGCTTCCCATTGACCTACTCAGGTTTGGGCGAGATTGTACTGACTTATATTTGTGTAAATTCAGATAGCACTAAGGTTAAGGTCCGGCTGCTGGAATTTCATTATCAACATCCACATAACATAATTAGTACATATGTTTAACGCTTTGTCATCTATAGTCTTCGTGTTTTACTTCAGGCATATCTTTGTCACTTGCTTAGTCTAACCGAACGTACAAGGTGAAACTAATGATATGTCGTAATCGCAATGTTAGCTTTTGATATGTCTGATTTACAGTTGCATTTGCATGTCACATGGTAAAACTAAGGAAATTCTTGTAATTATATTTCGAAAACGTTATTTTCACGTTTTCCAACAAATTCTGCTCGCAAGCACTTTTTTTTTGTCTTGTGACGTTTGGGAGCTTTAAGGTCTTTGGATATGAATATGTATTTGGTTCGAGTTGTAACTTCTGACCAAGCCAAGTACTCACTAGGTTTAATCTTAGCGTGGGATGGGATGTGAATAACCAGCCTGTGACCACTCGAAATTAAGGTCTGACCCCAAAGTTCAACTTTCACCGCGAAGAAAGTCACTACAGGTGTATACTTGTATACTTGTGGAACGTTCTTGACTTGTGGGCTAACTTGCAGTTGCTCTTTCAGGCTAAATTCACACCACGCATGCGAAACATTTTCTCAGCGGTGAAAGTTGAGGGTTTTGAGGCGGGGCTTAATTTGGAGCGGTCAATGGTGACCATTCCGGGTAGCTAGACTAGTTCAGCAGTTAGGAGGCCATTCTGGTCCTACATTGATGCAAATATAATTTTGTAGTAGTAATGAACTCTTCAGTGAAGGCTTCGACGCGAGGTTCTTCCTATTGTAGTTCAACTCCGTTGAGCCCACGGCACCAAACAAAATGCACCACCATTTGCTTGGACTTCAGCGGAGCTACTGGGGCGTTTCCCACTTACGAGGGTCAGTTTCTAAGCAGAAGACCATGGATACTCGTTAACTAGTTGTTTGTTCTTACTGGCTAAGGTAGTCAACTCAACAACGGGTTCTCTGACTCGACTAGTTTACTTCTAACAAATCCCGAAGGGTCGGTCCGGCCGAACTTTCTTCCTTATCTTCTTCGTGCAGGGTTCTTGATGTGTGCGGAATATTTAGAGAGACACGGGGAGGGCAGGAAGGCTTCTGGGTGCTTCAGAAGGTCCTCCACGGAGTCTTGCTTAAGTGGCTAACTAGTGTTGACACGAGGTCACCGACGAGAACTGGTTGAGGAGAGCATTTAGTCTGCTCGTCGTCTGTTCTCACAAGATATGGCCAAGCAGAACTTGGAAAGAAAGAAAAAGAACAGAGTGGGTATTTGGATGAGCGGAAGAAGGAGTTGCAAAAATGTGGGTGCGTGAGGGGGCGGGGACGGTGGTGGGCTGTTGGGGTCATGCGACAGTGTTCAGAGTCTGGTTCTGTACGAGAAAAGCAGATGTGGGTGGGTGGATGTTTCGTGGGAGGTTTTTTTTTTGGTAAATCTTTATGTCCAAGTGAGTTTTTGGGCTTACTTTCAAACGCTAATCGGTGAGTGACTTTATGACGAGTGTCCACTCCGATAGTGAAGGTAGTAAACGCCGACCATAATAACTAGTATAATTAGAGCCACTATTGAAATGATACCTAGTATAATCAGTAGTCTGCTCGCCAAGGTTGGCCCATTTCCTTCGCAGATTAATGGGATGGGTGCTGTAAGGAGGAAGAAGAGAAGAGTGACATTAGGACCAGTTGTACAGATAGTAAGGTCCCCTTCCATGCCATAACAGCTAAAATTAATATAGTTAAACCCAAAACAGCTAAACAAAAGTAGTTTTAGCTGTTATTATGACGTAGCTATTTTACTGCGTATCTGTCATTACGGCGCAGCTGTTGTTATTTTAGCTGCTTTTGTTTAGCTGTTTTGGTTTTAGCTATCTTTATTTTAGCTGTTTGGTGTGCTTCGAGCAGGCCAGCGGGTTGGACTCACGATTAGCGTGGTTAAGTTGTGGCAGATATTTTTTCCATAAGGCACACTGCTTGAGTCGTGGACCACGTCCAATTTGTGGCGATGAGCTAGTATTCACCGACAACTCCAAATACTCACGCCCAAACACTGTGTGGACAGGCCAATATGTTTTGGACCACGTTCCATTCGAGTAAAGGCTAGGGTTTCTGTAATGCACAAAATATATTCTCCATTAGAATTGTCACACCTGCGCATTTTGGCCTGTCAACTTTTGAAACCTTTCGTAGCGTTTCGCGTTAAGCGGTATAGCCACTAGACTTGGTACCTCCTACGGCTTTGGTAGAATCTTGGGCCGCGGGATACGCTATTGACATTGTTTGTAGTGCTAAGTGCATGGTTGGCTGAATGCGTACCCAGTTTTGGCAAAGTTGGCCCAGTAGCGCATCATGAGACGACTGAGGTCCACTTCCTCTGGTGTGTACCCCTTTGACTGATCCAGCGGCTCACCAAAAATGAAGTTGATCTCGTCTGCATGCATTACTCCAGTCCATGAAGGCCAAAGGTGTTGAGATGAACGGTGAATGTAGTAATACATGTACACATAATTCCCTGCCTCAGCATACCTGGAGGACAGAAGGTCAATCAGGAGAAAGCTCTGATTAGTTGGAGTTTCAAGTGCATTTGGGGGACAGAGGACTAATTGGTTGACGAGAAGAGTGCATTAGTATATTCCCACTTGGAGCTCAGTTTACTCACCTCAAGGCTAACTCATTGACGTCACAAACAAAGTGCTTGTCTCCCACAATTTTGTCCAAATTATCACGATTTTTGAGTGGGTCATGAGGATTGAGCCAGTCCGTGTACTCAAAAATTACGGCTTGTCTTGCAATATTATTCAAATAAGGATTCAACTCTCTCACTGACTGGAGAAAGTCCTCTCGGTCCACTTGCACATTTTCCTATACAAAATCACATAAAAATCCATTAATTCTGCATGCATTTTCGCTTTTTCGTGTTCTTGTCAAAAATTCACCACAAACTTTCATCATTGTAGAAAGGCCAGTGGCCGGTCTGTCGATTGGAGATGTAATCTAACGGATGGCAACTCCAAGTTGGCGTCTAGCTTTATTCGTTAAAAAGGGTGTTAACTTTAAGTCACTTTTACTTTCACTCGGTTGAAATCTTTTTTTAATATCCTCAATTCAATTTACTTGCCTGCGATAACGTTCTCCATCAATTTCAAAGGAATTGAATTTAATCAGTTTAGATTAGATCAATTTTAGTCAAAAACCAGGCAGGCAATTACATAGAAGCGAATTAAAGTCGGATATTATTCATTTCAATTTGAATTACTTCATTAAAACTTGGGGCTGAGGTACACAACGAGGAGCACATGGTAGTAAAATGACCATAGACGGTTATAATCGGTTATTAAATTGGTTTTAACACGACAACTAAGCTTTCTCGATGTGTGGGCAAACTTGCAGTTGACAATGTTGGGGCTAGATTCCTACCACACCGAACCGATCAGAAATTGAACAAGAAGGGTGAAATTCCAAGAGGAAATTGAGAATTTGAATGTTTGGTAGTATATTCGTTTCACGTCACATCTGCGCATGCTGGTCCTTACCGTCATTTTGAAAATGTTGACCAAGTAGTAGATGATGAAATAGTTTCCTTCATCCAAATTGGAGCCGAGGAGTAAAGGCGTTTGCTTAAAACGGAAATTCTTAACAGCCAGCTCAGGTAACTCATCCAGAAAGGATCCGTCCAGAACAGGAACGAAGGGAAACTCACAAATACCCAGCGTTCCCCATTCTTTGGCTACTAACTCCGTTATGTTCACTTTTCGTAGACATGCTATTACGTCGTAAATCCTAATGGACACATACACATAACAATCATTTACTTCACCCTTCTCCCACCACCTCGCACAACAAGAAGGGACCAAGGGGACAGAGGCGGGACAAGGAGTCTTCCAAGTGGCACAGCAACACTCGGGGTCACAATCCTCAACCGTTCCACGGAACAGGGACCGTCTGGTCCTGCCTTGTGCAATATAACAAATTAATAGTTGTGGAAATGGAACCTGGACACAAGGTCCGTCTCGTCTCTGGTCTCATTCTCTCCACTCATTACGGACCTCGTCCGTCTGCTCCTAAAACTTAATTACCCTCTCTTAACCCATTAGTAGGCCAGAACTGGGAGAAAGTCCGCTTTCTCTTCCACCCGCACCCGCCACACATTCCTCTTCCTTCACGTCAACTCTCCTTAGGTCTCAGCCATGCTCCCGATGTCCACCCAATTCTTCAGAACCGTTTCCCCCATAGACCATCTCCTAGTATTAGCATGTTACATATCATATACAGGGTGGGTACGAGAATTCAACGTCCTCTGAAAATGCTCTAACCTTGACCAGATGCTCATTCTCGCTAAAAACAATTGCTTCCATTGAAAATTTTAGGTTTGGAAATATTTAAGATTTCTGTAAAGAATTTTTTTATACGTCATTTTTTGAATTTTATAAAGAAAGCAAATATTAAAATTCCAATTTGTTCATCCATGTCACTGTTTGCCCACCTTGTACATTCGGTATTTGTTAGACCTGGTTTCAGGATCGTTGAAAGCAAAAAAAAGTCGACCTTTTGTGATTGTAAATCCTATGCTAATTTCTTCATTTGTTTTCGAAAAACTAGGAGATCAAGCATAAATTGATTTAAAAAAATGAGAGAAAGTTAGAAATCTCCTCTGACCGTTTACATTTTCAATTCAAGCTACTTTCAAGGTCATCAGTTCTTCCGACTAGGCTATAGACTGCTTTTAATTCAGGACAATTCTTGCTACCACCCTGTATATTAGATCTTTGGCTAGAGTTTTCAATCCCAAACCAATCCCAACTCCTTCCCACTGTAATTCATTAATTTGAGTTTGCACAATTAAGAGGGATGGTTGAAAGCAAAGAAAGTTTCTTCTATTTTGGTTCACGCATAATGTTATGTGAAAGCCTCTACATAGGACAACTGAAATAGGCAGAACTCCACGCGGATGCGTCCCGAACCCTGTCCATGGTTTAGGATAGTAAACAAGCGTTGAAATGCCTTCGCTAAAAATAATAATAACATGGTGGATAGAAATGAAGGTGCTCGACTCAAAAAATTGTTCCTCAAAATCCTACCTCGAAATTGCCTTTGTCAATATTTCCGGTTCACCTAATTTCCTCGAACAATTGTGGTAAATTGAAGCCTTAAGGCTCGTTAAATTTTGAATTTCTGCTGAGAGGAAGGGATTTTTGGGTACAGAGAATTCGGAATAAAGAAATGGAAGAAATGGTGAAGATTGGTGGAAGTGAGGAAATGGTAGAAAATGGTGGGAGGAGAAATGTGTGATATTGAACCTGTTTTTGTCATGCGGACAGTTGACAGCCTCAGCCAGACGGAGGCCACGGAGTATGGACTCTTCCCTGGAGATGATGGCCCAGTCGGAAGTGGGACTGCCCGACTGGAGAATTGCTCGGTTGTACAGATTCCGGCTGAGCGGACTGAGTAAATGAAGAGACACGGACACGGACCCTGCCGACTCTCCGAACAGTGTGATGTTATCTGGGTCACCTCCGAACCGCTCAATGTTGTACTTGATGAACTCAAGTGCCATTAGTTGATCAAAGAGACCTGGGAAACGGACAAGAGAGTAATCATGTCAAGCAGCTCTTCTAACCTTTCCAGTTACATGCCACATAGTCCGATATGCCCGTTGGCAGAACGTCAAGTCTCCAGTTGTCCACCAAAGGTCAACATTGAATGTCCTCTCCATTGATTTTATTTATTTATCGTCTTCCCAGATCTTATGCCGTCTAAAATCCTGTTTCACACACTTGTTTTCTCTATGATTCATCAGGAGATTACTTTAAACTTATAAAGTGAGCCTATAAACACCATTGAACACTACAGGTGAGCTGCATTTTATTTCATGATGAGGAAAATCAATCCACGTTTCATTGAAATTAACAAATTCTACAGATTTTTGGCACAATTTTTAACTTGAACGGTTGATTTGTCGTATTTTACGAATTGTTTGGCAAGATTGGTCAATTTTAACGTAATCTAGCTATCTTTCCAACTTTTTGTTGGAAAATCTACAAAGGGGTTATATTAAATCGAATTAAAAAATGGGCTACTGTTTTTAGGTTAAGTAGTTAAAAAAGAAAGGAATCGTTATGCCTTTTCCCTTTTCAATTTTTTGGCATGGAAATAGGCCAGGTCGAGGCTAGCATTGGAGAGACGTAGACTGATCTACGCAGCAGTACTTTCAATGCGATTTATTTTGATAGGCTTTACGATACAGGCTTTCGCCAGAAAAAGAATTTTAAAAAAAATGCATTGCAAATAGCACACACTGTCCTGAACGACGGATTGTTCAAATATATTAAAGGTTTTGTTCCATTCTAAATTCAGGGTTTGAAAAGAGAAATTAACAAAACCAGAGTTACGAAAATGTACAGCGACATGTTTTTTTCCCGGATTCTTGTTTTGCGATTTCGACTTTACACGTGTATTGGCTTGGCTATAAATATAAAAATTTCACACCGCAAATTGAGCAGAGATCAGCCAAATATGGAAGTATGAACTCGGCACTGGAAAAATAAGAGTTCAATAGTGCTTATTTGTGAAAATCCGTAGTTGTAAAGCATAAATGTTCGATCTTGGGTTGTAGCTTTCACTTTAGCTCAAGGTATCACTGTCGCCCTTGGTTTGTGTACAGGCCTATGATCCATGCTGAATGTGAAGAGAGAAAGGAGCCACTACCTGCATTTCCAGGTACTTCCGCCGTACCAAAGTAGAGGAACCCAAGCGAGGCGACGCGGTACTGTAGTGAAACGACTATGACTTGCTCCACAGACGCTAGTGTTTTCGGATCATAAATGTCAAGTGTCGAAGTACCAGAGTAAAAACCACCGCCGTAGAACCATATCATTACAGCAGCCTTCTTTGGTCTCGGTCTATTCAGAAAAAAAGAGGAAAAATAGGAACTAAAATGCCTGAATCAGAGCAGGAGCCGAGCCTGACTTGAGTCTGACGATCAGAGCTTTACACAAATTGAATAGGTTTGGGTTTGTTTGGGTTTTCCAATTGAATTGAATTGGACGGGAGAAGGGGAGCTGGTTGGAATTGAATCCTGGCCTTTTCCATTATTTAGCCAAATGTATCTGCTCTTCAGGCCGAGCCGAGTACTTGAACTTAAGTTCAAATGATAGGATTCTGAACCTGCCCCATCCTGACATGATTACACAATCAGACTACATCCCGAATTCAATTCCGAGTCCAGACAGGCCTCTTCTCCTCACGTCACGCGTCCTTACCGTCTCCCAGAAATTGCTTTTCATTTCCCAGCTTTTGTCAGCCTAATCTCTCCCAGTTCTCACACTGGAGGAGTGGGACAAGGTCCGTTGGCAGAAAATGTGGGTCTGAAGCCTATGCGTCGTCTAAGCCATTACTCGGGCTCACTTGTAGCCCTGGGTGATGGGAATAGTTTTTCCAAAGGATCCGACAAGGGCTTATGCTTTCATAGCATGCCTCTTATGTAAAATAAAACCCCTTTGTTTTATTTTAGATTAGTGAAAGCCAGCTTTCACCCAAAATCTTATTTACTTTCGTCCCACTTTCCTCAGGCCTGTACATACACATACACATATATATTTTTAATGTTGGGAGTTCTCCTGTCGAGCCCTTCTCGTCCAGTCAGACGAGTAAATAATCCGCTGGAATGGAAACGAAAATGGATTGGAATGAAATGAACCAAAACCATCCGTTTTGAGATGGCTCCCAGTCCCAGCTCACCAACAACCCGGCCGAGTTCAGAGAGGTAAAATACAACTCTTCGCATATAGTCACAAAATCCAAAGTCAGTTGAAATGTGTCACGATACGCAGCAAATGTGATTAACAACTTTGCCTCCAGGGTGATAAGTGGGAGGTCTAGTTGAATTTGAAAAGGGCGAAAGTGGGTTTTCTCCTCGCAGAGTGTGTGTCTTGGCAAGCGGTGAAAGTGGGAGGTGTTCCATTTCGCAAGCGTTTAAAGTAGAAGATTATTTGCCGAGGGGTGAAAGCGTGAAATGTAGTATAAAGGATGAAGGGTGAACATGAACGAGGTATGAAATTGAACGTGTTTTCTTTTAAAGGGTAAAAAGCGTTCCCTTTGACGAGGGGTGAAAATAAAAGGTGTTAAATTTGACGATGGGTGAAAGTCGGGTTAATTCTACTTATCGCGGGGTGAAAGTGGGAGGCGATTTACGGAGGGGTGAAAGTGAAAGGTGTTCTCTTTGACGAGGGATGAAAAT
>JAQFYU010001265.1:0-15597 GCA_034694905.1 Ceratophysella granulata | reverse complement strand
GTTCTGAACACTTTGGAAAATATTTGAATAAAATCACTCTTAGCAATTGTGTGTTTCGTGTAGGATCTAATAGGAACTATGTTTTTTTTATCCCAGGGCACTTGGACAAGGAGCATTTGGCGAAGTTTACCAAGGATTCTATAAACACCGTGCTGGAGATGCGGTTGAAATGCCAGTAGCTGTCAAGGTAACTGCTAAGCTTTCTATCCGAATCTTCTCGATTCTCGAATGTTGATGTAACCTAGCAAATATACGTAATAATATTAATTCGTAACAAGCTCACATTTCCACGAATTCGGACAATTAAGGCCGCACGTGAAACGTGGCGTGGATGAGCACTGAAATTGCGTAATAGCACTAGGTGCTTCCCACCTTCAATTTGTGAGGGATATTGGACCGAACTGAAACTGAATACTTGTAGAGTTGAATGAATGTACGGAGAACATATTTTACCCACCCACGCAGAAGTGTGATTCCATTTCTTGACGAAGTTTCAACCTCCTCTCCTTCTCCGAAAACGAGATTTCATAATCAAAGTCATTGAATTGAATAGACTCCCTAACCTACTACGCAATATTGTAATTTGATAGGCGTAGACGTGTCGTCGACGACGCCTTGTATTGTAAACGAGGGTCATTTCATTGATTTGAAGATTTTATCGAAAGAAACATTCGCTATATGTTACAATACACAGGGTGGATCTCGTAGCGATAACTGCAGCCTCTAAAAGTGGGCTGAAGTACCTGTAATTATGTTTCATTGAGATTACTATCGAACAATGGAAATTCAGATTTTGTCAGATTTTAGAAGCCGATGAAAGGTCATCCACAATATTGTAGATTGATATTAAATTGCAAAACTAGCAAATAATATTTGCAAAAACCGTACGGCGACAATTGGGATTGGGTGGGGACAATCGAACGGCGACAATTGGGTGGCGGCAGTTAGGCGGCGACAGTTAGGCGGGCGACAATTGGGTGGATTTGCAAAACATGCTAAACAGTGTGATATTGGATTTAGTTATGATGCTAATTTGGCAGATTTAATATGGATACCGCTATACAAGGTTAAAATAGTAAGCTATGATATAACTTTAACATATAAGTAATGTAGCATTAGCAGTGTGCAGCAAACACCCTCATATCTCGACAAAACATGAGTATAACCTAACCTAACCTAACTTAATAACTCTACGTTAGCACATTTTTCATATCCGCCCAATTGTCGCCCGCCTAATTGTCCCGCCCAACTGTCGCATATTCTGCGAAAACTTTGGTTTATGCATGTAATGTTAACTTGCTATCTAAAAGTCATCGCCATCATCAATTTTTATGCAGTCTATCCATTTGAAGAAACGGCCATTTTCTGCCAAAAAATGGCAAATTTAATACAAACCCATACGGCATAATAAATATATTTATGAAAGTGTTTGCTTAAACAGTGCCTGGCGATATAAAATCTGTGCAAGCTTTGCTCAACAGTCTTATATGCCCATTCAATCAGTTTCGCAATTTTGATAAGTTCACAATTAATGGTATGACACCTGCAGTTGGGGCTTTTTTTGAAGCATTTAGTTGCGTTAGAAATTTACGACATATGCATTGGTTGCTGGAGAACCCATTAATACTGTCATTATTATGTTTTTCATAGACTTTACCGGAACTGTCATCGAATCAGGCGGAAATGGACTTTCTAATGGAAGCTCTCATCATGAGCAAATTCAATCATCCCAATATTGTTCACTTCATTGGAGTTTGTTTTGACAAACATCCCAGATTCATTATACTTGAGTTACTGGCTGGTGGTGATCTCAAAACTTTCCTGAGGGAATCCCGTCCAAAACCAGTAAGATCCCCTTTCTATTCTTCTCAAACTAGAGAGGCTTCTAATCCGTAGTCATTTCAACTGTAAATATCAACTTTGTCCACAGAACTAAAGCCCATCCTATTGTCCTATTTGTCTCTTTCATAACTTTTAGCATTAATCCTTCGATTAAACTTTTGTTGAGCTTTTGTTCAAGGATCTCCTCAAGTTTTTAGTTACAGTTGATAATTACAGAATTTGCGCGTGTCGTAATGTGCATGAGATACTTTCACTTCCACTTGTAATTATGGAGTTCGGATTTCTTCTACTTTGCTCTCATATTTCTTACACTACTTCAGGGAATTTATGGTTTCGAGTTACTTACAAACAGGAATAATGAAAGAAAGTGACAGTAGCAAATGTACAGATGATAAAACTTGAAGGTTTTCCCTGCCTTTCTACTTTAAATTCAGAGTTTTGAATTATTCCTTCGAATTACAATATGGCATTGACCCAATAGAAAAGCGTGTAG
Source organism: Ceratophysella granulata (assembly GCA_034694905.1). NCBI lineage: Eukaryota > Metazoa > Arthropoda > Collembola > Poduromorpha > Hypogastruridae > Ceratophysella > Ceratophysella granulata. The sequence goes on along the minus strand of JAQFYU010001265.1, from coordinate 13,262 downwards.
TTCTGAAGGACTAAAAAACGGGAGATCTCAGGGTTGAATCGATACGTAGCAGAAGTTTGTCGAGTTCAATAATAATAATAGGGCACACCTTTGGTACAGGAACGAGCGTCACCACTTCAGATGAAGGACCTCCTCTTATGTGCCATGGATGTTGCGAAAGGATGTAAATATTTGGAGGAGAACCATTTCATCCATCGAGACATTGCGGCTCGAAATTGCCTCTTGACAACAAAAGGACCGGGTCGAGTCGTCAAAATTGCTGACTTTGGCATGGCTCGAGATATCTACAGGTGAGACACCTTCCTTCCTCCCGTCAAATCTACTCAACGACTGAGAAGGCTTAGTTCAAAAACTATATTGCCATAAGGAACTTATCTAAACGACATATTTGCTACGTGGTATATTGTGTGGCGATTTTGTGTTGAATTGCATAAGCTTCCAATTAAATTGTAAGAATTTACGTCTTGGAATTCAATTTAAAAATTCAAATTACCTGGTTTTATTCTAAAAATTACGAAAATCCATCTGGATATTTTGAAACAATAATATAGAAGTGTATCGACATCAAAGCTGTGATTCAGGTGAAATTGATTCATGCTAACTTAAAAGGGGTTAATACAAAAACATATTTTTACTAAATTTTTACTAAACTTTTTTTTTAAAACTTTTTTTTTACTTAATTATATTCTTAATATTTTTAAATTTTACTTTCCCCGTAGCTAAAATATTACTGCAAATCTTTGCAGACTTTAAAGTTATAATCATACATATTCTCGATGATTTTTCTAATTTTGATCCATTTTTTGATTTGTTTAAACATTTTTTACATTTTTACATTTCTGTTGCTTTATAAAAAATTTTAATTATTTTTTCATTGTATTCTACTCAAATTTTCGCTGGTTTCTATTGCTTGGCTTGACCATATATTTTTTTGGAATTGGAAACAAAAATTGGAAGCTAGTTTTATTTTGATATTTTGCACATACAAGTTACCAACTGATTTTAAATTGATATTTTGCACGCAAATTCCGAATCAATTAAAATTTGATATTTTGCACACGGTTTATTTTTAATTTGTTATTACATTTTTGGGATTTTACAATTTTTAAGCGGCTAGATTCTCTGCAAACATTCATTGTTTCATAATTTAAATGCGTAATTGTGCATGAAAACTGTTTTTCCGAATATTGACATTTGTTTTACAAATTGAACCGTTTTTAATAGATACAAACCTTTCCCTAATAATATAATATATCATAATAATTTCTGCTGATAAGTATTTCAAATTCTTAGCTAAAAAAGGTCAAAGGTCTATCGTTAAGGTTCTGAGCTGCCATATGCTGGTTAGCAATTTGGACTAGGAGACATTCAACGCCAAGTTCTGTAGACACGTTCTGTCATCTAGTTCGTTCCATTCAATTCCATTCAAAGCGTGGATAGTGAGTAACTGGTGAATCTGTTAATATTGACACAGGGCGGACTACTACAAGAAAGGTGGGAAGGCCATGCTCCCCGTCAAGTGGATGCCTCCAGAGGCCTTTCTTGACGGAATCTTCACATCCAAAACTGACGTTTGGTAAATCCGGTCTTTCTCTACTTTCGCCCTTATTCTCCTTCACTCGCTTCTGTCTCCGCTTAAGAATAAGAACCTCAACTCGTCTGCTTCCTGTCAAGTCAACCCTTTCCTCTAGTCATTTTATGAGTTACATATCTTCTCAAAATCAGCAGCTCCCAGCTGCGGAACAAAGACTTCATCTTTGAACACTACTTATTATAATGCGTCAGACGGAAATTGATCAAAACAGGTCTAGGTCATGTAAATTTCATGTAATTAACCTTCATGCATCGTGCTCCATGCTGATGATTTACTTCATCTTAATTATCATTCTGCATGGAACGATCAGATAAACACTTAATGCTTTCAGACGAATATGGAACAGGACAGGTCGACAAAACTCATATTTATGTGACTTTTTTCTCAAAGTTTATGGTTGAAAATATAAAAGCAGTACTTCGGATATTGTCTTTTTTAGTTCAATGAAGATAGTTTAAGAGAAAGCTGAAGGTGCATAATCTCCATAGCTAATGTTAAAAGTGACTCGAAAATATTTCGCTTTTGACCATAATTTCCGAAAAACAAATTTAGGAGTTCATAAATACATTAGGGTAAAATATATAACCATTGGGTCAAAACCAGCTAAGGTAAACGTGGTCAAAATCAGTTAAAAGGTGTATTTGAATGTGAATTTGATCAAAACCAGTTAGAGTTAAAATGCTTTTAGTAAAACTTGGGGTCAGAACCTGTTTAAAGGTGGATTTTAATGAAAATTTGGGTTAAAAACACCTGAAAGGTAGATTTTAGCGACAGCCGGGATCAGAACTAGCCGTGGTAGGATTTCCGGAAAATTGCGGTCAAAACCAGTTAAAATGTGAAATTTTAGCGGAAGTTGGAGCCGAAGCCAGTTAAGGTTGATTTTAGTGGAAATTAGGGTCAAAACTATTTGATGTGGATTTTAGTGAAAATTGGGGTCAGAACCAGTAGAAAGGTGGATTTTAATGAAAAATTGGGGTCAGAACCAGTAGAAAGATGGATTTTAGTGGGAATTAGGGTCAAAACCAGATAAAATGTAGAATTTTAACGGAAGTTGGGGCCGAAGCAAGTGATTATATTGATTTTAATGTAAATTAAGGTCAAAACCAGTTAAGGTGGATTTTAGTTAGCATTGGGGTCAAAACCAGTTAAAAGCTTTATTTTAATGGAAATTAGAGACAAAACCGGTTGAGGTAGAAAGTTACACCTAAGGGGTTTATTTTTGGGTCACAATATTAGGTCAATTCCAAATTCGTAAAGCGACAAGGTCTATTTAGTACCAGTAATTTCAATTACACTGCAATTCAAATTAAATAGCGTTCACGGCTGAATGAAATCATAGTCTGGCAGGAGAAGCTTAGCGTGCTTAAGTCACTTACAATAAACCAGTATTTTTCGAATACGGAAGTAAAACTGCTCCCATTGTCTTTAATGCACAAACTTGTCCAATTCTCCCAGAACCTAAATTACGGAACAACCCGTCCCCAACAAGAGCCCATGAAGGGAACGGGTCGAGACAGCGTGTGTAATAGGTTTAGTTGAATCTGGATGGCTCCACGGGAGTAACGACTTCATTCAAAACTCTAGAGTGCTAAACTTTATTAACTCTTGTCAAAACTCCTTAATTGCTAGCATAAAAGGGCGTTTCTGCTGGAGAGTTTACCACTTGTGTTTTATTTATTGGTAAATTCTATATTGAATATGTCACTTGCAGGTCGTACGGAGTTTTGCTATGGGAAGTGTTGTCTCTCGGTTACATGCCCTATCCTGGACGAGGTAATCAAGATGTGATGATGCTGGTCACGAATGGTGGCCGACTGGAGCCTCCATCAAACTGTCCACCTCCAGTCTATGGAATCATGACGCAGTGCTGGCATCCTATCCCTGAGGAACGACCAAACTTTTGTACACTTCTGGAACGAGTCGGATACTGTCTCCAGGTACGTGCCAGCCTCCCTTCCCCCTCTTCTGATATTTGTCTGTTGAGGGACTGATAAATTTTCAATTTAGAGACTTGTACTTGTAACTCATGTCGTATTTCTTTCCCGTCATGTAAGTTGTTAGGTGTTAGAATAACCGTCGTCGTCTGAAACTTGGAATGTGCTATAAAGTTTTCTCATAATACATTAGACCTATCCGTTGAGCGGTTTTATGACCACCCATTCCCCAGATCCATCCAGCCTAGCAGATGGAATAAAGTGTGATAGTTCTAAATTCAAATTTCATGACTCTCCATTCGATGGGATGGTTATCTGAAGTTTTGTTCTACTGTGTGTGTACTCTGTTCCTTTTCTAGGATCCTGAAGTTGTAAATGCTCCACTTCCTGTTTTTCAACGTCCTCCGTCATCTGAGCGTGACACTACATTGATGAGACCATTAAATCCTGATGATCAATCCTGCCTCCGAGTCGTGCATGGGCATAGGAGCAGCAATGCGACGTGAGTAAATATAATAAGTAGTAGTTGGTAGAACACGAGAGGTAGACCAACTCTGGCCGAACCACTTAGCAAATGATCCGGCTAATGAATTAACCAATCAATCAGCACAACTCATCTACGCACTAGAATTAATGGTACAGGAGTACTCTTGTTTGTCCTCTTAATAACCACTTTCTCCGTTGTTTTACAACTCTCTGTTTATATGTTGAAAATCATTTCAAAAGGCTTGATTTTGTCTCACCGCAAATAAATACAATCTTTACCGCATTTAGTAAATTGATCATAATTTAGCTGACCGGAACCGAAGTAGGAGCTTACTTCATAGCCAAGTTTCTTCGCATATGTATGTCAGTGCGGCTAAATAACTTTATTTTATTGTGGACAACGCTTAGCCTACCTAACCTACGTATTGTAGCTTAACCTTACAATTTGTTAGCGTATTCCGCGCACGCCTGGACTCGCTAAACTTAAAACAGTAGAATTTAGTCATTTTGTGATGAAACTATGGTCAAATAAATTGTTTTTACTGTAAAAATCTGGTTTATTTGAGGTGAGATTAGTATCGTACTACGTTAATTTTTATTTTAAAAAATCCTAATTTTGGTGGAAACCCTTCCACGTATTTACTGAAATTATAAATGATGTAAAAAGCGCTATAGAAACCAGGCACCAGGCTATGTCCACTCAAAATCTATTTTCTCAGACCAAGCACAAAACTAGATGCAGTTCAAAACGTGATTTTAATAAGTCGAAGAATATAGGCCTAGAGGCCTCGCACATTCTGGTTTGGATTTTTTTTAATGTACATTTTTATTGCCATGAAGTGAAAGCGAAAAGGGCTCATTACTACAGACCCAAATTCCCAAACCAAGCTTATGTGCACAGTGAACTTGGGCTAAAATTTTCGTGATGGTCGACTTTATATTGCTATTTCTTTCACTGTTTTTGATTGAACCGGTCATAACTATTTCAAATTCGAGTTAAAATAAGCAAAGATACGCCCAAGTCGTTGCAACCTCCTCCAAACCTTCCATAGATTGTAAAAAATGATTGTTTGGTTAGCTTTGGTGTATCTAAATTGTCCAAATATATTTCAGAACAAAGTCAATTAATATATTTCATAATTTAAAAATGTCGTTGACACGTTTTTTGGCACCGAACCTCTCTAACCTATACGTATTCTGAGAGTGTACAATGGGAGCTTAAGGGAGGTTGCAGGAGGTTGCTAGCGGCTAATCTTTCCTTACTTCAACTTTTTTTCCCCTTTAGTCGTAAATCAAGAATTACTTTTGCCATCTTTAAGGCTCTTTATTTCTATATTTTGACCAAAGCAAGAGCAATTGAGGACCGGTATATTCTTCTGTATGAATTGCGTGAGTGAAAGCATAGCCTGAGTAAGATTGGTCTAAGAGAAAGTGTCTCCAACATTTCAGCAATGCATTTTCTTTAAAATTGCTACAGTTGTTGATCAGTATTACTGTACAGAAGAGAAGGAATCCTTCAGACATTTGACATGAAATACAACAGGATGGACGATAGGCTCGCTAGAGTCGGTCTATCTCTTAATATCGTTTTCTCTCTCTCCACCGCCTGCTAACTTTCTCTCTGAAATTCTGTTTTCTTGATTCCAGCTCATTGAACACGGTTCCGCCGTCTCCGAACTCAGCCACTGAGGACTATCTGGTGCCATTGACCTCCTACTCCTTCAGTCGACATGGTTCGAACAATGGACCCGACTCCGTCGTCACATCTCCCACATCCCCATCCCCAATTCCTGAGTCCGAATCCACACAAACATTACTCGACGACGAGGAAGAAGCCAATCCTAGACCCACGTCCAATGGCGGCTCAACAGCCAGAAACCTGTACGACAGAACTCAAGGACCTACGAGTCAACGAAAGATTGAGAATGGACTCACTCTCAATCCCGCTTCCTTAGAAGGAAAGAACCGAAAACCCGTACCTTATGTCAATGTAGGAGTCAAAAAGTCTGATATCAAGACGGATATTGAAGAGATTAAATGTTGAAACAGTTATGAAGCTTCATTCTAGAATTAGGCTTATTGGTAAAATTATGTACTTCGAAATGTGAAACTAACGAACTACTTGTGTACGAAAATGTTCAGTATTAATAGACTTCTGATGACTGTGCTAGTAGGTCGCTTCTAATGTTCTAATCTTAAGTCCGCAGCAGGTGTTAGTCACTAAGAGATGAAATATATCTTGTCTATTGTTGTAATACTCTTTATGGCTTTTGTAATAAATGTGTTTGTGTCACTAAGAGAAATAAATAGGTCTAGAGAAAGTCCAAGGTACTTCTGGTCTTGTACGTAAGATAGATACTCTAAGATTAGACATAGTCAAAGTGTAATAAAGTTGTAGAACGGAAATGGAGACGGAAACGGGGAATATGACTCTGAGCTTCCATTGAGAAATGGGCTTGGGGTGTTGATGTAATCCCTTTAGTTGTCCTAAATTGGATTCATGCTGGGTAATGACAGAGATTTTCTGGTTCTTTTGAGGTTATATAGTAATTTATAAATCATGCCACATGGCATGAAGCCTGAGTTTCAGAGAAAAATGTGAAACCTTAGACAAAAGAAAAGGAGTTTTGACGGTTGTTCACAGAGGAAATGGATAGTAAACACATCTCATTGTTTACAGCTTATAAAAGTGGATGAAATACAGAAAGAAGCGAACACCGAAAGAATTTTAAGCTTTCTGTGGTGATGAGTTTTTTGCAAGATTCTTGTAAGCAAACTTTCGGACGCTGTGTCAAGTCGAAATATATTTGAATGTTAATGAATTATGAGCTGAGCCTGGGTTTGACATCTCGCTGGGTGCAACCATTTTTTTTACGTTTACGCGGTCCTATTATGTTTTTGCTGTAAAAGCGCCGCTAGTGTTAATATTATAGTTACACGGAACGAATAGGTATGATACACACTTAACTAGAAACAAGAACAGATTAAACACTGAATGTACGATATATTTACAAATATCGCAACGTTAAGAAGCGTGTTTAACAAATTCGTTGATTATTGAATGCAGTTTGGCAGGCTCATTTTTGGTACGAAAGCGAATGTTAGATGTAATTTAAAAGTTACGACTATTTGTCTAATTTTCCACTCGCAGCTCCAGAATAGAATTAAGTCTCTATTGTAAGACTTGATAAAAGACTTTAATGTTAAATAATATTAGTAGCAGAAGTGACATATGCATGATTTTGTTGCCCAGAGGCCAAAGAATTGTCATAAAATAAATGTGCCAAGTCAAAGAAAAGGGAATACTCATTTGTATTAGCTTATAAAAATTGAATGAACAGTAGCCTGTTAGTACAGGTTGTGCGCCAGTAGTTTAGATGTATTCGCATTAACATAGTTAATTTTGTACGCTTCAAACTTCGAGTACGGAATGATGCGCAAGCTTGAAAGGAAGGCAATGGAATTTGAATAGCTCTTGGAAATTCTGCATGTAGTTAGATCATCGATTACCGAAATTAGTGGAGCAAAGGTGACGAGATTAGTGTATGATAGTGATTTGACTATCAGTAATTCAGATGAAGCTGGTGATTTGAAGGATCTCTTTGGTGGTGCTGATAGACTATTGGCGTATCTGTTAATATTCGGTTTGATTGAGTGAAGTTTGTATACAATTGTATGTCATTAGTACTTAGATATAAGACTAGATAGTTGCATAAATGTATCTTAAGAAATGTGCGAGATCCAACGTGAAACATTTCGATAAAGGTCTTTTTGATGTAGGCACTTCGAGTTGTGCTAACTAGTAGCAGAATTTAGAATGTTAGAATACATTAGATTTAGTATGTATTTAGAATTGACAAAGTAAGTGTATGATATTGTGTGAATATTTGATTTACAATTTTCTGTCGACAACTTCTCTCCCGTAATTGTTACCGGTGTTCCATTTGAAAGGTGGAGCACAATAAATTATATTTTTGTTTCGTATGAACCGAATAAATAGGGAATCTGGTTGTATTGTACTGCTGGTCATCAATAAAGCCATAGTCTAACACACATTTGACTAGATTACGTAGTTACCGGAAATGTTTACTCGATAAGTACAAGTGAATACCTGTATAAAAAGCGACACTAGTGTCAAATTACAAGTAGGCGTACCAAAAACTTTGTGTGAAGTCTTGGATTCGAGTCGCCGGCACACTTAGTTTAAATTCCGTTCAGAAATAGTAGAGACTCCGCTGTCGGTTAAAAAATGGTATAGCGTCACCTACACAGTGCCGTAAAATCGGCGTGAAAAACGCACATGTGCAAAATTATGTTACAGAGAAGACCCACTTTCTATCATGTCACCTTTACGGGACTGTGAAGTTGACGCTATCCCGTTTCTCAACCGACAACGGAGTCTTTACTATTTCTGATCGTAATTCACGATGTCAATGACCGCTGCATCTGCATGCGTTCAATTCTAAACTTAGACATAGAAAATCTTCAAATTAATTAGTATTTAGTTAAATCAGTCTTCATGTAAGCAGGTTTTTCGCTGGAAATTGCTGTTAATCTAAAATGCGGTTGATTTTTGAAAAGGAATACCGATTACTGATATGCAAACTTGGTAAAAACGAAGAGTATTTTGTAGTTTTTCAGTAACGAGGGATATACATGCTAGTAAAAAACTAAAAAATATTGAAGCTATGAAATCATTTTTAATCAGCTGTAAGAAACGTCAGATGAACTTAACCAATTTTATAAGATATCCCATCCGTTGCTTAGTAAATGAGACTTCGGAAGTTAGGTTTGAAAAAATCCCATGCAATTTTTGATTTACAAAATTCTTGATATCTTTATATCCTGAAATTTTGAGTCAATTTGAATTCCAAAATATTTTGTTTGAATAGAATTTGAATGGAAATTCAGCCTTACCGATGCATTATGCACTATTTCAGCCTCCAAATTAGCGTTTCAAAATATGTTATAAGACTCTAAACACAAGTAGACAGGTTTTATCAAAACATACCTCGTTGAACTATGAGTGATTTACACGAAATGAAATACTTTGCTCTTTTAAATATAGTTCAGTTTCAATGTGAGGCTCTTTGAATTGTTTCCGTAGAACTAAATTTTCCAATTAATAATCTTTTTGAACGTGGCCCTTTGCGTCAGCAAATACATACCAAACGAGAAAGGTCGAACAGTTTGTGTATTTAGGTTCAGTTCGGATCTAATAATTGAATTACGTACACCTACAACCTTTTTCGTGACGTATGTGTGTTTCTAATGCAAATGGATTTTGCTGTTACACAATATTTCATCCCTTAGTACGTCATAGTCAAACTCAACTCTGGCTGATGCTTTTGAACGACATAAAGTCAAAGTCAATCAGAATTATCGAATTTGATAGAAGTGAATGCGATGTCGCAGAATGGCATTTGTAATGAGTTTAAAAAAGAGAAAGTCAATATATGTTAGCCGTATTTTTAGTTGCATTTAATCATCATGTTTTTAAAATGTGTGCACATGTTCTGATGCAATGAGCTTTTATGCTTATATAATTGAGTTGCGTATTGTGTTATAGGATTGGGTTTCCCAAGAGGCCCCTAGTATTAAAATACCCTTCAACCCTCATTTGTGTTTGTGTAGAAGAAAACTTAAGTGAAAGCATTCTTCAGTTCTTTCATGTTGACTTTCTCTTGGTCTGGCTCAAGCTCAAGTCTGAGCTTTGCCTTAGGCTGGTTTAGGGGATTCAACGGGTGAAATGGAATTCCTCATCCCTGCCCGCTTTCACTGCGCATATCGCCACTTAGTGGATCAATAGTGAAGTTTTCCTGGGAGCCTCTCACCGTCTGAACATAGATGGTACGCATTGAATTCCAAGACCCACACAATTTCATGCATACCACATACCATACCACCACGCTTAGCATACGAGACAATCCAGGGCAAAGCTCAACGAACATGTAGCCATTTTTGGTATCAAATCACAAAATTTTTCATAAATTAAACAAATTCTTAGCCGAACCGGATGCGTTGACAGAGCCACTTAATTTATAAACCAAAATGTTTTTCCGTTGTACGTTTATGGACTGGAAATTGAAATAAAATTGCAATAGAACGAGAACGATATATCCGTTGCATCCTGCCACCAATCAAGTGGGTTTAGTTTTCGGAATTCATAGCCTAAGAATTAATATACAACCTAAAAATACATTTTGATATGTTGTACTTGACAGGAAACATCCACTCTGGGGACATTTTCAACTTAATCTTTTATTTCAAAAATGATATCCAAGCTAACTTCACTACCGTGATCGTGCCAGTTTAGATAAGTTTCGTTTCCATTTTCTTTCAGAAGTGTCGGCAGTCGGAATTCGGAATCGGAACACAAGGATCCAGTGGAACCTGTAAATTGAACGGAACAGATTTGAAATATAAACAAATGAGACGGTGTTCGTTTCTGTGCAGAACCCACCTCACAATTCCTGGCTCATGAATGAAGTTGTGAATTTAAAATTACTATTCTATGATGGACTAACTTAATCAAACAATTTACAACAGTCATCCGGGAATGATTAGGCTAACATCGCTTAACAAATTGAAAATTGTAATGAGTCTTTTACTACATTACGAAACTACGTTATGGTCAATTAAATAATTTTTCAATTTATTGACAGCGAAAGCAAATTATGATTTATGATGAGCTAATATTTTCCGGTGGGAGTCAGGTTTGTTTACGATGAGACATGAGACCTATACTATGTATTACCATATGTTATATATATGTATATTACTTTATGCTACCAGTACAATATTTTGTCGTGTGTGCCCCCCCCCCTGCCTCAAAATCAACTTTCCTATGTCGTAGTCTGTTTGTATCCAGAATATTATGCATCAAAATTAATATATAAGTACAGTTCTGTCATGAACGAAGACGCAATTTAATTCAACCCAACCCAAAATGTTAAGAAACTTTTGGAAATTTTTGTGTTATAGTAAACATCTGTGTTTTAAGTATTGGACGTACGATTCCTCATTTTCAATAACTGGGTAAAAATCAAGTTGGCTCAATTTTCGGGAATCTACCTTAAATATGAGATGCTACTAGAAAATAATTCAGAACATTAACAAAATCTAAGGCCGGCTTCGGATCGGATATTTTCCCAATCCGATCCGATCCGATCCGAAATAAGTCGGTAGGTTTTCATGAGCCATCCGATCCGATCCCAAAGGTCGGATGGAAAATTACTGCCAATCCGATCCGATCCGATAGGTTTAAATTTCTCATCCGATCCGATCCGATCGGAAAGTCAATATAAAACTGTCAATCCGATCCGATCCGATCCGAAATCCGAAATCCAACGGATCATCCGAAACTATCCGATCCGAAGCCAATCTAACTCTATAAAATACGAAGTATTTAGGCCATTACAAGAATAATATTGACAATTTGGGATTTTGGATCGGATTGGGGCAAAGCAATCCGATCCGATCCGAATTGTTCGGATGATTTGGCTGGTCCATCCGATCCGATCCGAAAGATCGGATGGATAATATTTGCTAATCCGATCCGATCCGAAATCTTAGAATTTCTCATCCGATCCGATCCGATCCGAAAGACAACACAAAACTCTCAATCCGATCCGTTCCGAAATCCGATCCGACGGATCATCGGAAAATATCCGATCCGAAGCCAGCTTTAAAAACCACAGAGTACAGTTGGCATGAATAATATATCACGACACGACATCAGTAAGTACACAATATTTTCAGTTGTATTATCCTTCAGTAAAAGTGACAATTCCAGGAAAACAAAGGTCGAATGTAGAATAATAGGCAATTATCCATTAATCAGTTGCACACGATGGTCGGAATGTATTTGAATTTGAAATCAAAATCTTCTGAGTTGCAGCTTGCAGCATGGAGTGAAGTGAACCGAGTTGGATAATGCTATTCAATAAAGAACAAGTACCGCGTACCCGAGAATGTTGAATTCGTATGTAATTTTTCTATAAGAAAGTTGGACTTGAACGAAGAAAAGCAATTGCCTTTCTGATACCAAATATAAAAATACTGCCAAGTTCGGTGTGTAGTGTAGGCCTATGGTAATGTGTTCATCGTCTTAGGTCACAGTGTGCAGAATTCGTCCATTAGTGCCGAGTCTTTCTACTTTAAATTAAGAATACATCAACGTCAAACTCAAGTCACATCGATCGTGATATTCAATTTATGTATAAAACTTTTCCCGACTTTCGAACTAGACAAGACTAATTATCAGCCCCCCGTTGAGAATGGCTGGCATTCAAATCTTTAAAAATATAACTTGAGTAAAATCTTGACTCTTAAATCTTAAATGAAAGTAATATTGAAGTTAGGAACATATGATATCATGGGAAAAGTGATTTCATTTTTCATTCATCTTAACCGAAAACTTGAATGAACAAGGCCCTGCTTTTTACTTAAACTACCGTGGATATTCAACGTCAAGAAGCGCAATAGCTCATTCTACTATTAGTATTCTCAGTTGATTTATCTTCGTTGAGGTGCGGAAGTTCTATTAAAATTTAATTTAAGGCTAACTTTTCAGGTATTTCAGCTCATGCCTTTGAATATTACGCAGGTACTTATGTACATATCCTAGGATTCTTTGAAATAATCCATAATTTCAAGAAGTATTTAATCTATTTACAAATCTATTTCACAAAGGTCTTAAAATTGTAAACATGTAATGCAGAATTGGCAAATACCTGTTTCCTGACTCTCCTTGGCGTTGGAAGTTGGAAATGGCAAAAATGCGTTGCAAGACCGATTTTAACACCATAACCAATAACTTGACCGTGTTGAAATTCATCACCGAACTTATGTTGCCTGATTGCGCCATTGCAACTCAACAATACTATGTATTATATGTTATATGTTCCTGCTCAATTTCCGCTGCAGCCCAACGCAGTTTTCTCCAATAATCTTTGCGTGACTTTTGTAGCAAACAAGCGACAAATGTCCTGGCAAAATGAGTCCTACACAAACCTATTGATGAGTTGCTGTGCGACGAGTGTTGCACAACAACTTTTTCAATACGGATAACAATTAAATTAAGTAGTCAATATCCTGACGATAAATCCTTCAAAATACACACTTTAGGTGTATGGTACCATCATCCAGAGAGATGCGAATTTGCCTTGTTTTTGCTTACCCCTAACTAGAGCGGCAGTATGGGAGTTTTGGAGAAAAAACTGGGTTGTTATGCGTACCGGAGAGAA
>JAQFYU010001264.1:0-15605 GCA_034694905.1 Ceratophysella granulata | reverse complement strand
GTCGGAAATACGCCGAAGAGTCCAGGAACGTGATCTTTGACCTTTAACGATCGATACCTAACTAAGATCTACAAAAATGCTTAAAATCTCAAAATGTCTCTCCACCCTCCACCCCGTCCACCCCCATCCACCCCCTACGATTTTAAAGTATAGGTGCAACAATCAATGCTCCACCCTCCACCCTCCACCCCGTCCACCCTCTTCCACCCTCTGGGATTTCAAAGTATAGGTACAACTCAGCCACAATTCGTATACTAAAAGGTTAAGTTCCGATTAAGTCAGTAAAGTCGATTTCGTCAAAGTGTTGAGATTCGAATGTATTTATGTACAGGGAAGACAAAATTTTTGCATTGAACCATTTTTAGCATTCCGTCACAAAATGGGTATTGGGCACAAAGTCTGTAACATTTTTTATGGTTAATCATTAGATCCTTCCTAATATAAACGATTGGCCTTGCTGGAAAAGCGTGATACGAATGGGAACGGAAGACTACTCTGCCATCCAATAATAGTAGACACCTCGTTGTCAGTTGAGAAATTTGATAGCGTCCCCTGTACAGTGCCGTAACAGCTACATGATACATCGCGCATGTGCAAAAGTATGTTACAGATCAGGCCCGTGTTTCATCAAGCCGCTCTTAAGAAACTGTGTTGGTGACGCTATCTCATTTCTCCACCGACAACGAAGTGTCTACTATTTTTGGATGGAGAGTAATTTGTTGCGCATCAAGTTAAACTTGGCTGAATTTTCTGTGTAAAATATAACCGACGTATTTTCTTGACAATCCTCCACAGTGGTTCTTGTTCCGATTGGACTCTGGAACTTGTACGAGTTAAGAGAATGGGAGATTAGTTCAGCGTATCATTTCATTCTATGGATGCTAGCACGAATGGAAGAAGAAATTGAAAAGTCCTCAAAACAGTTTGAAAAACCAGTGACGCAAGTCATTATAATTCTTGACTGTCAGCAACTAGCCTACTTTCGATCTCTGAACAATCGACATCAGACAAAAATGGTTTTGGAACTTTCTGCCATATTTGAAGCCAATTTTCCAGAACGACTCAAAAGCTGTATTATTATAAATACGGCCAGATTATTCCCGTTACTCGTCAAACTTGTTAAGCCCATCCTGTCGTACAAAACATTCAGTAAGATGGAGATATACGGTTCTGAAAGGAACAAATGGGTAGCTGCTTTGGTGCAGAAAATACCAAAGGAAATACTTCCGCCATACTATGGCGGAACTCGACCAGGAACTGATGAGTATTGTTCAGATGATTCACAGATGTGGAATTATGATGAGCCGCTTCAACCATATTATTTTGGAATTAATAATAGTTTCTCTCGCAAAAGATCTGCTGTGGATCTGCTGGTTCAAATGGAAGACTATTTCAACACTGGTGAGTGGAATTATTTAACGCTAATCAATAATCAAACATAAGAAAATGAATTATGACAACGGTATTTACGCAATTTGGATTCACGGTCATTAAGATAATTAAAGGCGCATACGTTATATTGTAAAAAGGTTCAAGAATGCACTAAACTTTGCACTAAATTAAGAAAAAAAATTACAAAAGGTTTGATAGAAAATCACTAAGTTCAAATTGAAAAATAACCGAATGTTAAAATATGCAAATATGAAATTAAAGCGCCGAGGCTTTTATAAATCTGGTTGATGCGACATTTGAGAGTTTACAGAATTATATATTATTATAATAATTTTTCAAACTTCTGCGTATGTTTTCATAGGTTGCACGCTTGTTTGAAATAAAATGTAGTAAATGTGTTTTAGATGACAGTAGTTGGACAAGTGAAGAAATTGAAGCCGGGTCTCAGCTCGACCTCGAAATAGTTGTGCCTCGGGCCACATGCTTAAACTCAAACCAAAGTATACACTGGTGGATTAAATCCGAGGGATATGACATCGGAATGAAAGTGATGTTCAAAACTAAAGGTCAAAATTCTATAAAGGAAGTTGTTGACTATGGTCGAATTGACTCCCACTTGAAGCCTTATACCGGATCATTGGCCTGTGGAACACAGGGTGTCTACATCCTCGTTCTGGACAACTCTTACAGCAAACGGCGAAACAAAAAGATTTTATACAAAGCCTACTTAACTAAAATTGAAAATTCGCAAGAAAAATAATTCACAGTGGAGGAGCAGAATTCGAATTTTATTGTAGTTGTAAAATTTCGACGAGTAAAATTAATTTAAATTATTTCGATTTACAATGTGTATATTACAATTACAATATGCATGTTTGAAATTCTGATCCAAACCAGCTCTCGAGTACAAATTGGCGAGTGATGCATCAGAATTACAAAACAAGGCAATAGTGACTCGATCTGTGATTGATTGGAAATACCCACGAATCTAAATTTGACCTTGATAATGAAAAGCAAAAAGAAAAAATATAGACACCGACCTTTGCGGTTTGCTGTATCGTATTACGAAAGCCCCAACTGCTAGAAGATCCCACGCCTTCTCTTGATTTCCAAGATTACAAATTATCACGTGCAAATAAAATAAAATAGTGTGTATCAATATTCCCTCATTCTACTTGTATTGTATATTGTATATATGTAAGCGCAAAAATACATACATAGATCCTCAGCAGTTCTCAGGGAAAATGATCACACAAGTCAATTTCCCTAACATTATTCTCACCATATAACACAGAATTGGCATCAACAAGAACATCAACTGCTGTAAGCAAGATATTTACTTAAATTTGTATGCCTAGAAATTCTGACCAGCTTTAATCAATTTTGTGCAGTTGTATTTTTACACTCAGAATTCCAGCAATGGAAGCTTTTTTACGATCTATACAAAGTGTGAGTGATTTAGTTTCAAAATGGAGTTCAGCAGTACTGAGTTGGGTCTTCTGAGCAGTTTCAGAAATCGGGTGTCAGACGTGGTTCCAACTGAGAAGCTTCAGGATGATCACTTCCTAATTCGTTGGCTTCGTGCAAGAGACCTTGATTTGGAGAAAGCCGAATGCATGCTCAGAAAATCCGTTGAAGCATTTGCTTGCTACGAAATGGATACGATTTTGGATTGGCAACCGGAAGTGAATAAATTTCGGTTTGCGATGGCAGGTCATGATGCAGATGGATGTCCAGGTATTAATTTAGCCTTTCACATTTTTTTAGAATTTTTTTTAAAATATAAGTTGCGTCTACTTTACCATTTATCGCTAGATACTTCAAGTTCTATAAGTAGGTATTTTAAATTCGATTATTAACGAAACGTAATTTAATCAAATTTCTCCGCATCAGAATTCTTACAATTTATGAATTTTAGTTGATCAACTGTATGATCTAACCCTTCCTATTTCCAGTATTTATTTTTCCCGTGGGACTTTGGAAGATACACGAGATAACCGAGAAAAACGATCTCCAAGTAACACATCGTACGTGTCTGAGAATTATGTCCCGAATTGAGATGGAACTTAAGCTGTCATCGGAACGATTTGGAAAACCAATTACTCAATTTATTGCAATTGCTGACTATCAACAATTAGCGTATTTACGGTGTTTAAACAATCGAAATCTTGTGAGAGTTGCCCACGAGGTGAACAATTTTTTTGAAGCGAACTTTCCAGAAACTCTGAAATGCTATATTGCCATAAACACAGCTAGGTTTTTCCCGTTACTTTTTAAACTTGCTCAACCGTTTCTGTCCGCAAGGACACTGAGCAATATTGAGATTTATGGTAATCAGCGGAGGAAATGGATTACAGCGTTGGGGAAGAAGATTCCATTGGAAATACTTCCACCGTATTACGGTGGAACACGCCCAGGAATCGACGACTACTGCTCGGATGACACGACGTTATGGAATGATGGTGACTCACTTCCAGATAATTTCTATGGAGTTGGTATCAACCAACAGCGTAGGAAAAGTTCTATTATTGATCTTGATGTTAAGTTGGAGGATGATGCAGATGAGGGTAATTCATAATTTGCAGATTTTTATATGAACATTGATTTCGGTGGTATGAAATGGGAATTTCAAGGTCTCGCATCTTGTACCATAATTATAATAAAGAAATTTTTTGTACGCACTAAAACGATTCTAAAACGCACTAAAAACTAAAACATTCATAAAAATGTGTATGGAATCTGGAATATAAATTTTTAAAAGCTGAATTAAAGCTACCCAACCTATGAAGGACAGAAACGAAAAACATGAAATTATGATCAAACCGCGAAATTTTACGAAATTCTAACCTACATAGCCTCAGGAGTTGAAAACATTCAAAAAACAATTTTTAAAAATTTACGCATTTAGCTTTAAATGCATTCAAAAAGTGTCAAAATGTGCAGCGCAAATCTCCAGATCTGAAATTATATTTCAAAACATTCCAAATATGTAACAGACATACTTTAGACAGACATTGCACAATATGTAAACACGCATTAAACCTTAGAACTTAGAATATGCAGAAAGATGCACTGTATTTAATAATTGGACCTTTAAAATGACCTTTCTTATTTTTTATGAAACCACGTTTCGGTATTCACTTTGTATCTTAAGCTTTGGTCAGCTGCTTCATTTCGATCCCACTCGAGGTCACAAGAGTATTTAATATGCTGAGCTAGATCAGCATACGCATTTTGGAAGTTTAGTACTTATATTGTACTTTAACCGACGCTGTTGCTTTATCTTAGGTCTAATTTAAGCTTGACTAAATATGTAGTTTATTTATATGTATTATGTATGCTTTATTTTTTCAGACAGCTGCATTTGTAATTGGGATTGTGAAGAAATTAAGGCAGGAGCTAAATTGGATCTGGAAATGGTAGTTTCAATGGAAGTATGCACATCCTCAGCACGGTTCATTAATTGGTGGATTAAATCGGAGGACTATGACATTGGGATGAAAGTCACATTTAAAGCGGAGGGTGAAAGTGTTCAGCAGGATATTGTTGACTACGGCCGAATTGATTCTCATGAGCATCTTCATACCGGAAGCCTACTCTGTGAAACGCCGGGTACATATACGATTGTTCTAGACAACTCATACAGCAAACGACGGAATAAAATGGTGTCGTATAAGGTCTACCTCTCCGAAAATGAAGGGGATATCAATATTGAAGGGGATATCGATGAGCTGTAGATAATCACAAATAATCTTTAAATTAATTTAAAATACGTATTAATTGCAACTTAATAATGTAGCGTAATATAATTGTGAATCCGAAATGACATTAAAATACATCAAATAAAAATACGAATTTTAAGACTAAACTCGTTCCTTCATGACAACATTGAAGGTATATGGTTCCAAGGATATTTGACCCAGTCTGGGGTTCAAACTTGGCTTCGGTTTCCCAGGTTCTGCCTCAATTCTGAAACACTGAACCATGTTAGCAAGAAATAAAAAAAGTTCATCCCTTGCAAACGTTTCTCCCATACAAGTTCGTTTCCCTACAGAAAATGGAATGAGTGAGTCATTTCTTTGAACTTTCAACCCATCCGGACTGAGGAAACGTTCGGGTCGAAAGTTTTCCGGATCTCCCCAAACATCAGGATCATAGTGAGTTGAGTATATGCTGCTGTATATGGAAGTTCCTTTGGGGATCTTGTATCCGTGAAATTCAATGTCTCGAGTTGCGCAATGTGGTACTCCGAAGGATATAATCGCAGTAATACGTGAGAGCTCCAAAATGAAGGCTTCCGTATAAGGTAAACTGTAGTAAAGAAGACACATATGATAATATCATATCATACAGACAGATATGGATATATTTTTAATCATTATTGTAGTATGAAATTGTTATTTATAAACTGGTTAGAAGTTCAATGTTGTTGCATTTAGCAATGCAAGTTAAAAACTTTCAAACATGTAAAATTGAATGAATTCGACTGAAACAATCACCCAGGTAAAGTAGTAGCCAAGTTAAATTGCAGCAATCTGCGGAAGTATACGCTGGTACAGCTTATATCTTCGATTTTATTAGAAAATATAGCTTTTGTAAAATATGTTCTCAAAATCTCAAAATTCTTCTGTCTAATTTGATCAAATAGTTACAAATTGAGCAGATAGAGAATGTTTCGGGTGAAAAAGGACCTTACCGGATAGGGTCGATTTCTGAGGATTTCTTGGGATTTTGGGCCCAGACTAGATTTGGGTGAAACTATCAGAGATAATTGTTCCTGAGTTAGTCTGGGTTAGCTAGCCTTACGACTTTTTTGCGAATTTTTTGCGACCCCACATGCAAAAATGTTGAGCGGAGAAGAGTTTTAGCTAACCAAGACTATCTCAGGAACAATCTCTGATAGTTTCACCCAAATCCACTCTGGGCCCAAATCCCAAGAAATCCTCAGAAATCGACCTTATCCTGTAGTAAGATCCTTTACGGAAAATTAGCTTATTAAATTCTGCAGCCATTGTTATGAAAAAGCGAATTAAATCTCAGTAAAATTGAGGTAGAATGTATCCTGCATATGTCTTTTCTTTTGTTCTACTTGTGATGAAACTTTAAGTCGAAACTACAATCTTTTATTTGCTGTTTTTAGATTTTCAAGAAGGGATCAAAATTATTGAAACAACCCTCTTATAAAACTTACAATTCTCGATCGGCCAGGCTAAGACTTCTGGATTTCCCAACGACCCCCTCGATTTCATCGTAGACTTTAGCTTGAATTTCCGGGAAGTGAATGAAATACAACACAGCCCATCTTAGCGTTGAAGTTGTTGTCTCTACGCCCGCCAAGAACAAGTCTGCCATTGTTGCATGCAAATGCTCGTCTATTCTCAAAAGTAGAGTTTTTGAAATCATATTATCGAATCAGTCCACTAAAACCTTTGGAAGTTTGGAATTGGTCGGAATTTATTCAAAAATAGCTTTAGCATATATATAAACCTACCATGATTCTTTTCATGAAAACAAGAATTGACATTCGTAGTGCGCTTGACTTCCTGCAAGTAGGCATCAATGAAGTCTCTCGGTTCTGCCTCTTGAAAAGTATCCTTGTGTTCCTTAATAACAGTTTTGAAGATTTCGTGTCGAGGGATAATTGAGTTTTTGAGGAAATTCCAACCACTCCAGTTCGGGAACAATTTTGCAATGTTGGGATAAAATAATATCAGCAAGCTTTTTCCTTTTCCGCTCAATACAGCATCCGCTGTCCTGGTGCGACCAAATTATATTCAGGGTTTAGAATCCCAGAATAGTTTCAAAATATTTTTTAGATGATTAGATATGTTAAACACAAAAATGAAGTTTTGAATTTCAATAATATTTTGGGTATTTTACGTTTCCAATTGTTCCATGATCTCAGCCAACTTTGGGTCACTATGCTCGAAACGATGACCAGTAATAAGCGTCCATATTGAATTTACAACTGCCAAAGCAAATCTGCGCCGCATGACAAAAGGTTTCCCTTTGTGACTTCGGAACCAATCGAAGAGCTCATTAACTTCCGGCATGATTAAGTTCTCTATGCTTTGCTTGCCAAAACCAAGACTTCGAAGATGTTTAATTGCAAATAGCCTTTGCTCTGAATGGGATTTCCCTTCTCCAAGAATAATTCCTACAAAACAACGGCAAAAGAAAATTAAGATGGCTTTTAGAAATGTATAAAACAATTTAAGCTTGCAAAATATTATTTCCGAGATATTGCTTCAGCTAACCCTTTTTTCCTCCAGCAAGAAATTGTTCCCAAGCCTCTTTTTCTGGTCTTCCGTTCAGCTCAGGATCATTGTACGCCTCTTTAATCAGCTTAGCTCCATGCAAAATGATTGCACTGTAAATATTTGAAAAACAACAGTGTGTAGAGTTGCTTCATGGTAGTTTAATTACTCGCACGAGTGTGGTTCCAAAGATCTATTATTTATCTTTTTTAATAAAATTCTTATTTAATAATAACGTGGAAAAATCTGCCGTTTACCTGTCCAGCCACGCTAAGATTTGCCGGCCATATTTGATAACGAAAATATACCAGGCTCATATGAAAACTCTCAAGGATGTTAAGATAATTCAAATGCATAGGGTCAATATTGCTGTGAAGAAGAATACAAAATTTTCATAGCTTACTTTTCATTTCCCAAACGCAGGCTAAAAATCGGTCCGTATTTTTTGGCGTAATACTGGAAACTCAAATGCGGAGCTTCGCCGATTGACAGAAGATTGCCAAGGATCGGTAATCCGATGGGACCTGTTGAATTCAAAAGTTAAGATGTCGTGTAAGAATAATATATTATCCGGTGGGCAAAATTCATGGATATATGTCAAAATACAAGCACAAGTATTGTAATGTAAATGCACATTGAAGCCGAATACACAAATTGGAAATTCATTGTGAGCGACAGTAGGCCTTCTTTGAAAATCCAAAATATATCAAGCGTTTAATAGCCGCGAATTGCACATCTCCTACACGCATTTGAATTTTGAATTTAACGCAATATATCTTTCGTTGAAACACAATTTTCGGGTTGACAAGATTTTTAACTTTCCAATATTTGTGCTGCATGCACCGAAAAAGTTAGGATTTTGCAAAATTCCACATTTCGATGTGCCAATATTTCAAAAACAGGTCATTCAACACTACCTAAGAATGACCGTTTTTTAAAAAAATTACCATTGTGTACACTCTGGTTCCACAGGTATTGCTTCAGTTCACAAGTTCTTGGAGAGATGTTTTTGAAAATTGGACTCACCTGGTGGATAATTTTTGCGCCTCCTTCCAAAAATGTTGTAAAATATAAAAACAACAACGGCGAGATTGAATAGAATGAAAACAGGTTCAATTTCGGTATTTCCAGTGAAATTCATGGCGAGGATGCACTGCACAATACATGCACGGTTGCTGTGGTATTCTGGTTATATCCTTGAGACTACTACTAGAATGAAATATTTATAAATAATTCAGTTAAGATGAGGTTGAATTTATAACATACGTATTTTTGCCCCACCAGCCTTAAGCTTTAGGTATTGAGATTCAATTCCAATTACATCCACCAGTGATAGTACATGTATGTAAATACAACAAATGGAAAAACTTAAATATATTCCAAAAATACTCTAAAAGTATATGTGGAAAATCAGTCAATTTGAAACCTGTTTGGATAGGACTACAAACTACAACCTATGATATTGTTGCCTATTAACTACTTCCAATCTTTCCAGATCAAGTTATGCAATAATGATAATATTAGCAACAGGTAATACGAAAATTTACTATGTTATTGCATATTTCACATCGCTATTGTAGTTATATTCATAGCCACATAAGATATTTTTTTGAACTTAATATTGTGCAGTAGATCTCATGTTTGCCGTTGGTACGACAATTTGGCACATGAAAGTTAGCTTGCATTAGTGGGACTCTATTGATCAGTTCTATCAATTTTGATTTCGGAAGAAGGTGTTTTTATGTTGTTTACGTAATTTTTTATGATCAATATAGGAAATTTAGAACGGAATTCAGTTTTCTATCAAACCAAAATTATGGAGTCATTTTTGATCCCTTTGTATTCTATTAATACTTTTACTATAAAAATGGGTTTAATCTTAATCTTTAATTTCATCGTTGATCCTAGTCAATATTTTCATCTTTGAGCTATACCAAATTTGTTATTTCATGAGATATACATTTTGATATGATATTCAATTTCAACGCGAAGCATATTGTATCATCACAAACTTATTTTTTGTATCAAAGAACTAATATTGCCCACAGGATAAATATTTGTTGTTTAAAATCTTCCTTGTATTGTTTATCTTTTGGATATGGAAATGATTATCTATTTATTTCCCTTCTAAGGATTAATTCAGTACTCAAAATTGAATTTGATATGTGAAACACATCTTCTCTCCTTATCCCATATTTTTTTCTTCCTTGATGATCGTCTTTGTTTATAAATACCATTCATCACATAATATAGATTTGACATGCAACAATCAATCTAGGGAATGGCAAGTGTTTTGGTGCTTGAAAATTAATTCTATATTATATAGTCTATCGATAAGGTAGACATCATTTTCCTATCTGAGAATCATTTTATCATTCTATAATCATTCTGGTATGTATGTATGTATATTCAGAGGGAGTTCAGGTGTGCAACTCAAGGCAATCCTCACGGCTAGCTTTCGCTGCTGCATGGCATTCCAAGATATACCTTCACTCACCGCGATTAGACCTTCCCAATTATCGGGTCCGTTTCGCTTCTGGTATATGGAAATTCTTTTCTCAGCTTGGAATCATCTTTTTATCTGAGAATCATTTTAATATTCTATAATCATTCTGGTATATGGAAACTCATTTTTTCAGTTTGGAATCATCTTTTTATCTGAGAATCATTTTGACATTCTTTAATCATTCTGGTATATGGAAATTCTTTTCTCAGCTTGGACTTGGAATCATTTTTTTATCTGAGAATCATTTTAATATTCTATAATCATTCTGGTATATGGAAACTCTTTTTTTCAGTTTGGAATCATCTTTTTATCTGAGAATCATTTTGACATTCTATAATCATTCTGGTATAGGGAAACTCTTTTCTCAGCTTGGAATCATCTTTTTATCGGAGAATCATTTTAATATTCTATAATCATTGTGGTATATGGAAACTATTTTCTTATTTCTAAAGTCATTTTTACATAAGGGAACTACTTTTTATGAGGGAATCATTTTCTATCTGGAAATCTTTTTTGCTTTTAATCATCATTCGGGCACATGGAAACTTTTTTCTCAGCTTGAATTCATCTTCTTATCCAAGGATCATTTTCGGCGTTCTGCACTCATTCTAGTATATGAAACTAGTTTTGTTATCTTAATCGGTTCATCTACTGGGGTTTCATTTTTTTTTGCTTAGAACAGTTTTTTCATTCGGGGACGGGGATCATTTGGGTATGTGGAGAATGTGTACTCGTTTGGAGATCATTTTCCCAAATGGGAATTGTTTTTCCGGGTGAAAATCATATTCTTATCAGAGAATCATTTTAGTAAACTAATCTGGCATATTGATAGGGTTTCTTCATCTCGAAATGATTTTATCATCAATGAGTATTCTTAATGTACAAATGTTATTTTATGGGATATATGTTGGCATTCAATGATCAAAGAGTTATAGGAAGTAATTTTCCTCAGATGAGTATCTTTTTTTCCCCTTTTAAAGGATCAACTTTCAATGTATAATTCGTTTTTTTTTATGGGAGAATCATTTTGGTATATTATAATCCTTTCTGCAAATTTTGTTATACTCCAACATTATTTTCCTATATAAAATTCAACATGTAATGTCTGAATTATTTTTTTATTTGAAGATCATTTTTGCATTTACTGATATTTTGCACATTTAAAACGTTTTCTCAGCATAATATTTTTCATCATGTAGCGATTATTTGATTGGTATGAATAATTATAATAATATTATAATATTATCATATTATTAATAATAATCTGAGCATTATTTATGGATCATAATTATCACTTGGATTTGAGAAATTATATTTACAACAGCATAATTTTCAAATTGGATAATCTATCGTCGATGGGGTAGGCATTTTCGTGTAGAAGTATTGTTTTAGCATACAGTGGTCACTATTGCTTGCTTATTGCTTAACGGGTTATGTTTTCAGCTGACAATTCATTTGGCATACAATGATTAATTATTATTGCAAATAATTTTTTTTCTCTTTTACCCAGGAACTATTTTTCATCTTAAATTTGATTTAGCGTATGAATCAGTTTCCACTTTTAAATTCATTTTATTAAATAATACTCAATTTTCAATTTGGGAATACTTTTGTTCAATGCGAAGTCTTTTGCCTACGATATTCCATCTTGGGTATGGAGAAGCTATATCTCTTCAAAACCATTTGCACAGGGATCAATCCTCAATTTAGATATCATTTTGTTTTCTATAATTTATTCGTGTTTATACGTTGTGTAAAGCACTTAGTCGGTTGTTTAATTTTGTAAAAATAGACCATTTGTGTTTATTTACTAAAGTTTAAAACTATATTCATTTCAAATACCGGACTTTGTTTTCCTTGAGTTTAGTTTTAAATATTTTGTTATGCCTTATTAGATAATCATCATTTCTGTTAAACAATTAAAAATTATATAGAAATAAAAGGGGTTTATTGAAGAATATGACATTTTGTATTCTGGTGGTTTTGTAGGGGACCATAGCTTTCTGATGAGTTGCTTTTTATGTATTGCCACTGCATGCTAGAATTGATTTCGGAATTTTCTTATTAATTTCATCACACAGGTCTATTTGCATAGTTTGATACCGCAATGGTTTTGGGTTTATTTAAAATATGTAAATTTGATTTCTGACTGTGTCTTGATTTTACTGATCACTCGGTATACATATTTCCATTGACATATTCAAGATTGGTTGTTCAAATTCCATATTAACTTTCAATTTCAGAGTTTGTCAACTGGGGGAATGAGCCATTGGTTTATATCATTTACAGGACATATTGTGAGCTTTGCTATGAATTGATTTGGTTGGACGAGACTTGAAAAATCGCTTTAAGACCTATCGTTAATCTTTTATTGTCAGTTGATGAATGGTTCAATTATGTTTTGTATTTCAAAGAAAACAAATTTAGGAAATTACAGGTATGTTTTAAATCCATTTTTATATGTATGTGTATGAAATACTAACCTTAAACAGGTGATTAGTTAATCCATGTATTGTTGGTTATTATGTTTTGAGTGAAGTGTTTGTTTGAATATTTGTTTTCAATGGTTGGTTGTAGTAATTAGTAAAACATAAGTGAAAATTATGATTTATTGTGTAAGTATTAACAAAAGCAAAGGTAACCTAAATTTTACTTGAAGTGATAAAACCACACACTAGCTAAATATTGCAATTTGACAGATATCAGTTTGAAATTTAACATTTGAATTTGGAGGGATAATTTTGATCTTTTCTATTTATTCTCACTACAGATGTTGGATTCGAAGGGAATATCTTTGATGATAGGTGTAATCCTGATCACATTGCACTTAGAGGTGATTGACTAGTGAAAACTGGGTTTAGTCAATGGTGATATCAATGCATGAATATGCATATACTACTGTGCTACGGGTCCAAATAAAAGTTCTTGAAATAATTATACATAGCATAAACTTTCTGAGAAACTGTCCTATATGTTACAGTATAGTTATTTAAAATATGTTTCCTAATACACTAAAATTCATATTGTTTGTTATTGATACGTTTGTTAGATGTTTTCTGTGTGTTACCTAATTTTGGTACGGTTTTCATTTCTTAGAAAACGCGTGAAATTTATATTGGAAATTTAAAATAGGTTTGAAGGAATGAAAATTTGATCTTACTAAAGTTTACTATAATTCCTCGGTGACTTTCTACAGACCGAGAAGACCGGTATAAAAATTAAAATTTTACATATTACGGACTTGGTTGGTATGTCATATTATATGGTGTGAAGGTATTTAATATTATGTTTCAAGAGTAATTTTGATGCAGTATTTTATATGGATACTTAAATAATATTTTCTAAAATGGATAGATATTTAATATGTCGGCTTCTGGTTATGAAGGTAATGAATTGAGTCAGCACCTACTCGATTTGGTCCGCTCTGCTGCTAGGAGTACCCAAATTTTCTCTTTCATTCTAATATCAAGCTTAGGTGCCAAGGAAGCTTTTTTCATGGTAGGTGGAGGCGGTGATGGCCGAATACCATTCCGATCCTGATACGCTTAGAGCATGAGTATTGAGTTCTAAGTTTTACTAAAATAATATTTTCTATCATGATAATATCAATTCAAGTTTATTAATTGCCAATATCAGTTGAATTACATGCTTCACAGAAACAAAAAATGTTAAACCTAGTCTAAAGCTTGAGAACTTTTCTTGAAAGAGGCTTGTATTCACACTTTGGTCTCCAGCTCTCATCTGTCTCTACCGACGCTGTGTTAGCTAAACATATGCTAATAAGCCTTGTAACCACTAGGTCTTGAATTACCGTACTGTGCTCCATATTGTCGCAACCGCATCGTAAAATTCCACTTCTCCTAAATGGGGGAAGAATTAAACCAGAAATACGTCGGGCTACGTGGGTCATGTTCCGAAACACTCCATTAAACTGTTCCATAAAATCCAAAATGGCTTCGAAGAGACCCAAAACTCTGGCTCTTGGATACAGTAAACCCCCTCGATCTTGAAGCTGAATGATAAGAGATCCAACTCCATTTTTCTTCGGATTATACTTTTTATTGTAATTTTATGGTATGGGGTATAGCTTAAGGTCAAAGGTGGTCGGTATTCTTACAACTACTGACTGGACTGTGTACTGGGCTCACTGGTTCAATTCTTCAACCTTTGACCTAACAGCGATTTCCAAGCGCCACACCATTCATTAGTGGACGGAGAACCGGCTCTACCTTTTAGCTAATTAATGGATTTTGTTGTGACCACACACCAACACAATGTAATGAGGTTGGAGTTCCATTGTGAACACATGATTCTAAGACCAAGATTATATATCCTTAGTTCTAAGGTCGAGAAAGCACAATGATTGTTGGACCCGGATCCTTAGTCAGATTCTACGACCTGGTGTCCACAATGGAACTCCAACCTCATTACATTGTGTTGTTGTTTGGTCACATCAAAGTCAATTAATCAGCTAGGAGATTCTGTTCTCTCTTTCACGAATGAATGGTGTGGCGCTTGGAAATCGCTGTTAGGTCAAATGTTGAAGATGTGAACCAGTGAGCCCAGTCAGTAGTTGCGAGAATATCGACCAGCCCCAACTTTGACCTAAAACTATACCTTAAATTACAATTAGGATGTACAGTCAACAGGACATATTATGTCCTTGATGCGTCACCGACCCAGACATTGCACGAATTGTAAATAATTAATGCCATAACCATCTAGTCTTGGTCCATACCTGTCTTTTGGCATCCAGTCCTTTCTTTTGACATTCTTGATTCTTGATTTCTCCCTTGTGGTTAGGTCACTTGGAAATTCGTGGAAGTTGACACCAATCGCCTTTCCTTGTACCGTTGTGCAGGTTGGGACGCAGCAATTCTTAACCATTTTGCAAACTTAATTAGCATAATGCTAAACTCGAGGAAACTGGTCTTGTCTCCATCAAGGAGATGCGAAATGTGAATGTAATTAATAGCAGAGGCAAAGGCAAATGAGAGAAAAATCGGGTACTCCTTAGTCGAGGAGTCCGACAGTCGGTAATCTAGTAGGTGCTGATTGAGTATAGGTATAGGTATAGTATATTGAGGTGGTAGGACTCTGCATGCTTGGTGGTTGCTCCAATTCGATGTAGTTTTTGGGTTTAGTCTGGTTCCCCCTTGTGGCTATGACTGATAACTGCTTTTGAGGAGAAGCCTCTGGACACTCTATTGTATTGATCGATATTAGATGGCTCTGCATTAGGGATGAAAAATTTCGTCTTTTGAAAGGAATACATCTAGCCTTGGTTCCACAGTGGAGGGGTTTAGATTGCTTTCATGTTGAGGTTGAGCTGGTTCTATTCTTTTCAGATCCACGTTCATATCTGTACTGGGATTTTAGACCAAAAGGTCTTATGGGATGGTCCTGTCTGTCCGTCCGTCTGTCCGGGATTTTTCCGGAAGCAGACGCAC
>JAQFYU010001263.1:0-15607 GCA_034694905.1 Ceratophysella granulata | reverse complement strand
GTATTGGTTTGAGATGAGTCTTCGTTGTGACGTCACCACAAGGCAATTTTCTCTCAAACCCAGCCTCTTTTTCCTCTGTACATTAAGATTGCACCCTGATCTTCTCCTCTTGTGATCTATAATCTTGTTCAATCAGTAATAAAACCCAAGGACTATTTACTGTTTACTATTAACTTTTGACGGCACCACCTACCGACTTGCATAAACTTTTACTTTGCGGAAAGGAAAAAAAATTACACTACCTTCCTGCATTTCTGTACTCATCACTCGGTTGCCAGAGCATCGCCCGGGTTTTAGAAAAATTCTACTCAGTTTATGGATTTCCAAAATCACAATGTTAATGACTGTATTCATCATTACCTGCGACTCTGTAGCAGCTGTTGCAATACGAATATGAACAGTATTCCTTCATTACTTCTTGTCCCTCGCAATTGTCATGAAACCAGTTCCTGCATCGTATGCACATCCATTGTCTCCACGACCGGTTACGGTCTTTCTTGCAAATCCCAGCTGAACATTTCGTCCAGTTTTTATCCAAAGACTTAACCTCCTTCGTGAGTAACGGGCCTATTTTCCTTTTACTTATTTTTATTTGTTGCTCGTCAACAGCCTTCATGTTACGTACTGCTCGCTCTGTTGTGTGTCTTGGGATTACATGCTTCTCGCTGTTCAGCTTACTGACCGGTCGCTGCTGCCGGAGAAGGTTCTTCAACCACTTCCGTCCTTCACCTTTAGCAGGATCATATGGCATCTCTGTAAATCGCTTATGCACAATTGCGTAAGCATTGGCTACGCAGAATAGTCCACAATCGAATGCATTGTCTTGTTGTGGAGCATCACTTGAATAAATATAACTCCATTGCTTAGGGTCCATCTTTTCGCCACTTGTAGCTGTACAGGCTACGGCTATTTGCATCAACGTCTTAAAATGTGGTTCAACACTATTCACGTCCCCCCTGTTCGAGTCCAATATGAACAATACTCTCGGTTTGAATATTATTCCTCCTAACACATAATGCGTTCCATTGTCCACCCACATTTGTTGAAGCAACATATCATAAGATAGTAGTTCCCATTTTGCGGCCATTTTCACGAGATCCTCACTTTGTCGATTTCTTGCAACGTCATCTAGATGAGGATCTGGAGCGTGGATTGCGTGATCCATTAGCGCATCAGCGATAACCGACGCAATACCATCAGCTACTGTAGTTCCTGTTATGTAAGTTTGTGGTGAAAGGTCTTCGTATTCTTTTGGTTGTACTTCTTCTTCAGAGTCCGAGGAGAGTGTTAAAATCTCTGGAAACTTTTCTTTCGATTCGTGTTCTTGCGTAGTTTTTATCGTGTCCAAACCAAGTGGTGCGTTCTTCTGAAATGACCCAAATTGCACTCTGTCAATCTCAGCTTGTTCTTCCATTTCCATATTCTCAAACCAGCTTCTGCTACTGTTGATCTTAGATGGACGCGCAGTCCCCCGCTTGACTTTGGTCTGTCTAAATCCTCGTCCCGATGCTGCAACGGAGTCCGGTGCCGGCCGAACTACCGGTTCTTCAACTTTGCGCTTTTTGAACTTCTTCCCTGAACGTCCTTGTCCCGTTGCGGCTCGTTTTCTATTCTTTAGCTTTGTGAGATTGAATTCCTTCCGTTTTGGTTTAGGGATGTCACTTCCTAATATTTTCATCACTGCGATTTTATGATAGCACGATGCAACAGTTGAGATGCATGAACAATTTAGCTTCCTGCTTGCATCGAAGAACAGGGTGTAGCGCTTCTGTGAACCATAAGGAGCGCGGACAATGAACGTCTTCGATTTCCCATCCATCACCAGCCCGTCTTCAATGCAGACTTGGGCTAAAGTTTTATTCGCTGACAGAGCCTCGTCCAAGTTCACATTTTCAGCTTCATCTTCGACTTCGCGGAATTTTTCCAGGAACTTCTCCTGCGAAATTGATGAATATTCGGGAAGTTCAATGTCGCCCTTCGTGTGTGCAAATTCGGGTTTGCAGGTGTAGTCACCCCCTGCTCCGTAAGACCTGCTGAAATTGGCCAGGAGTTCCAGCTGAAGCTGATGCAAGGCGAGGAACAACGTGTCCTTTGGTAGTGCCTTATATCGATTGTGTCTCTTCAACATAGCATTGAGTGATTCGCTCAAGTTGTTCGTGGGCAACACCTCCTCAAATGCTGAGAACTTCGAAGCGGCAAACATAGACGAGGACTTTACGTCATCCAATACGTGCTTCTCGAAGTATTTAATAAACTCTTGCGACCACACTAGCTTGAATTCTTCGTATTTTCTGGAAAACGATTCCTCCGTTTCGGCGTTTAGAAGCACTCGAACTTGCTTACTATACGCTTTAACGTCTTGGTCAGTTCCACGCTTCTTGACCCAGTACTTCACGTCAGACAAAATGTGATTATGACAGTACACTATTTGCGCGTTTGGCACCTTCCTCTTCAGCTCCGAAGCAAATGATTTCTCTCTGTCAAACGTGAACGGAAAACTACTTGCATGTTTACAAAGGTCCAGTTTTTCTTCCATATTTGTCCAAAAAGCACGATGTGCCTTTTTGTGCTTCTTCCCATGTAGCATGAACGCTACAGGAAAAATAGGTGAATTTTGCAAGTACACATTTCGCATCACCAAGGTTGACACATAGGCGTCACCCATATCAAACGTTGTGTCGTACGTCAACAGTTGCTCCAGCGTTGAATCTTTGGAGCTCTCCGTCAGTAGTTTCTTCGCAAACTTCAACACTGCTGGCTCCGCAACGATGTACAGTTCAAGCGGCATTAACCGGATGTCCAAAATCATTTTTCCGTACTCACTTAGTGCCATCAGATATATAGAAAATATTTCACATTCGGATAAACGTCCTTTCCTGGCCTCCCTGAACTTTATGTTTCTAATTTGCTTAGTGTCTCTTACGGTCATCACATCACCGTACTCTTCTGCATCTTTTCCAAGTTTTTCTGTCACCTCGCGCACGTTTTCGTTGTAAATTTGCTTTGGGCTTTTCCCGGTTTTTAGCTTATCCGCAACATCCCTCTTCGTTTCTTCCGTGTTCCTCACGTAAATCTTTCCTCTTCTATCATTTCCGTGAGGCATTTGTTCCACCAATTGTTCATCACCCAAGTAATGTATGACAACGTAACTTCCTTCTTTACCCTCGGTTTTTTTCAACCAGTAGCAGTGTTTTTGAAAGTTTACAAAGTTTTTTTGTCCGCGTTTTCTGGGGTCCTCCATTCTGTAGAACACCTTCTTGTATGGTTTGTTGTTGCGGCTGCATCCGTTATTCATGAATCCGTTTATTCCATCTCGTAAGTAATCTTTATCTTTGTGAGATTTGAGTTTGTAGATATACACATTCCCACCTTTCACGTTGCACGGTGGTAGTGATAGAACTGGAATCTTCCCCTCTCCATCGTTAATTTTCTTCAGAAGCATGACCACTTCTTCAGGCAGAAAAGGCATTTCCTTGTTCTTGTAGGGGATTGACGCACTTGACGCAATATCATCCCCTTCATCACAGGCTTCTGCTTGCTTCAATGGTGATTTTTGCTTGTCGTCGCCCACCAAAGGGTTTTGTTTTACCGGACTTCGGGAATTCCGCTGTCCTCTCGCATCCCTTAACTCGCTAATATTTGGTGTACTACATTGATGCTTTTTCCTTATTCCTTCCGTAAATCCTTGCATATCTGTTCGTTCGAAAGGATCTTCATCACTGTTTTCTGAATCAGATGTTTCTGTACACTGAGGCGAGTAGCTTCTACAACTACCACTAGTAGTAGAATCTTCTTCCTCGCCAACGTGTGCTTGATCGCGACGCGGACCTTCACTGTCTACGCGAGATTGAACTGGCTTGCTCAACTGATAAATATGTACGTAATCCAGTTCAGAATCATCCTTCTTTACAGGATTGACCTTCTCATCGTTAAATTCGATGTACACTCCATCCCTTCCCCTAACAACAGCTGTATAGTGACCAACATCTGGTGAAGTTCCGTGGTGACGCACAGTAGAGACGAGGTCATAATTTGCTACAAATTGATCCCCTTGTAGACCTATTTCTTCAGTCGCACGTACAATGCTCCTATTCTTTGCACTAGCTTGACGTTTCTGGTGATACTTGAAACGCTTGAGAACCACTACAACCACAGCCGGAGCTTTGATCAACTTGCTGCTTTTTTGTTGATCTGTTGACTTGCGACAAAAATCGCACCTTTTGAAAACCCTGCAAATTCATATAATACATTTCATGTAACACACATTGAAACACATGTATTTACTGCGCTATAAATTCATCATGCATCAACTGCATTTTTATACTGCCATGCACAGTAGCTGTTTCCTTGGACCGTTACCACGGGGCGGCGTACAATACAACGGTTATTTGTCACATCGGACAATCTACACTGAGCCATGTGAAGCACAACAGTCTATAAAACTCGACCTTTTCCCTTCGTCTTACATTCTTCCACAAACTTCTCAGGCAATACAGTGCTGCCTGATATTCACGCTATACCTTGTCAATTAGGCATGAGGTATTTTAAAACTTCTTAGTATGTGCCATGTCTCCTACTAACATGCACCTAATGCACCGTACCATTCCACCGGCCACTTGCGTCCGTTGACTACTTCTGATCATCTTGGGTTATTTCATTTTTTTAACATAGTGAGTTTTCAAGAAACCTTGTTATGAACATCGTTCGCGTTTGGCAGTGCCAGGATCACGAGACTCGTGCAAATGGGATACAAAAGGAGCCTTATTCAACAATTGTTTCAAGCGGTACAGAGCCAAATTACTCTTTGTGTTTAACGAAACGAACGTCATTCGTCAAGGCTACCCATCTCACATTTGACCCTTGCCTAAGAAGTCATACACCACCTTCCTAAAATTCGGAATGTTTGACCTGGTCCAGTAATACCTGGCTACAAGAAACCGATAAACGGCAATCTGTGAACCTTTGTTAGTCATACCCCACAATCTTTTTTCTTATTTATGTTGACCTTTCATCTTTCCTCCGGGGTAGGCAATAGGTACTCGAGTGAGCGGTACCGAGCTCATTATTCGTCACTGGACGCCATCAATTTATTGTAATTGATTACCTCGACCATTGACACTGCTAACTTGATAGTTCATGCCCCTTGCGAACGCTTTCCTCGTACTCAAACTAAATTGACGTTAATTTTTTACCATTCATTCTTGAGTCCTAGAATCGTATTCTAATTTCCCTTATAGACCATTGACCCTTTTCCCTGAATGGTCAACACCCTTGTAGACCGCTTTCCAATAACGCAGATTTCCGATAACGGATTAATCCCAGCTTTTTCCTCATTCTTAGCGGATATTAGAAAATAATTGCATTCATACTTATTAATTCATAGATTTTGTGTTGCATCAACGTACGCGTGTTCTGTCCTTCTTCACAATTTACAGTTGTATTGTGCAAACCACATACATGCTACCATTTTCCGTGAATATCTTAGCGCCTAATCATTTGAGCGATTTAGATTTCATTTCTATAGATTCTTGGTATTGTCAACTTACACGTCCGAGTCAGGTTGGAAAAACTTGTTCACTCCTTGCTGCACAGTGGTGATACCATCCATGTCTACTAGTACGTTCAAGCAAGATGCACTCTCCGTGGTTGATGAGTTTGTACGACATTCTAAGCAGGTCCCTGTGAAAACAACATGCACAAATCTACTTCAGAATTTCCAATTGTCAGTGTCTTGATTGTTCAACACGCCGCGTTCACCACTTACACGTATGTCTCAGGTCGGCTCGAAACGCATCCGCCATCATTCGATTTGTGTCATTGTGGTTTGCATAAGGTGTTACAGGTGTTATCATTTCTTCCAGCACTTTCACCATATACTCCCAAGCATCTTGTTGCCGATTTCGCACAAAGTTCCACCCGAAGTCTGAAAACCATACGCTAGAGTTACTCTTCAACGTCTAGACGGAACCAAATTCCCTGCTCTTCTTACCATCTACGGACCACAGCAGTCGACCTGGATCCACTGGTATTTTGAATGCCTTCATGTCGTCTATCACGGATTTGACTGGGCATAGTATACATTCTCCAGTGCCATCATGTACTTCGTCGATCACGTCCTTTAACATGTCATGGATTACCGGGGTCCGTATTAGCGCCTGCACCGAGCTGTTCAGGAAACATGATGTGCCGTTGTTAATCATGCCCACGTTTCCCAATTCTTTTAAGCTTCCACGTTCACGTGGTTGCCTCTGATCAGTTGCCATACTTCTGTGTCTCTCTTGCTCACCGATAGATCCTTCTGGAATTTAGGAATAACACTGATTCCACAACTGGACCAAAGCCTCATTCTGCATTCCATGCTCATCGAACTCTAGGTTGCATAATCATCTAGCCTGTTTCATCATCGCATACATTTGCAAATTTATTCAATTACCCTCCGCATTGATGTTTCGGGCAGAACACGAAGCTCCGGGACTTTTCTTCTCCGAACTTTGCTTCCCTGCACTCTGCTTGTCCACGCGTGCCTTTTCAATGTCAACTGACATTCCTCTCTTGCATTCCATGCTTGACACCTCTCCCAAGACGTCGCCGGTGCCTCCACGGCCCTGCGGTTCTCCTTCAGGAGCTTCTATAAATTCCATATTCTGGAATGTCCGTGATATAGCTTCAAAGTACTAGATCCATCAAACTTAGAAGCTTACCGGCAATCTCTTGAAGAGAAGCTTCCAGATATTCTCGTAGCTCTGCATTGAAAATATTTCGCTCAAGATCAATCTTTCTAAGTTCATCAAAGAATTGCACGTCATCTTCATCATCAAGTTCTGAAACAAGAATACAAGAGTAATTCTAGTCGCCGTATTATATTCCTAAACTTATTATTTTCATTTCTTGGTTACAACGGACCTTTTCCGAACTCTTATGCCATTCGACTGGCCATCGTCTTCCTATTTATATTAAACAAAATGAGCAAGTTGCGCGTTTTAGCTCTGCTGAAATTCTACACCTTATGCTTAGCATAACTTTAGTTTGTGCTAAAATAATTATGGTTTAAAGGTTCATCAACCTTACACAAAGTCCTTCGGTTTACTACTCAATTCGTCGGCGCGAGTCAGTCAAACAGCGCCAAAGTACCACTGTTTACCACCGCTATGAAGTAGGATGTCGCTTCTACGATTTCTATTGCCGTGTATTCTTCGTAGTGTTTCCCAACTTTTCGTCCGGCTTATATTCATAAGCCCTTCTATTCCATAAACATAAAGTGGTGATCAGCTTCCTCCAATTCCACGTAACTGGCCACATTTGTGTTAACATTTTTATAATTCTCGATTCTGCCCTTCAACTTGTGCTTTAACCTGTATACCGGCAGTTCCTCGTGTGCTTCTTATTTCCCAGTCTCTTATGTTCATTTTATAGCTCTTCCCTACGCTTGCAGCTAGGGTTTTCCCTGTTAATATACTAGCGTGAGCTTTTCCATACGCCTCATTTAACTTTGAAAATATTAAACTGCGTGTGTCCAACATGGTACCCTTCAAACTAATCTACTTGACTCATGACGGTTTTCTTGCGCGGAATGAGGATTCTATCAATTGACATATCACAATGTAACCCTTCTTAACGTGTGACGTAGAGCTGGGCACGGGACGGGACGGGATACGGGACGGGACGGGATGCCAATTTCTTGTTCCGAAAAAACGGGACGGGATATCCCGAAATTTATGAAATTAGGCCTTGATGTTATAAAAATTGAGACAGTGATTTTCCGTTCCGTTCAAAAGTGGGACCACGAGCATACGAGTAAGGCTGGCTTCGGATCGGATATTTTTGGATGGATGATCCCTCTGATCGGATTTCGGATCGGATCGGATCCGATTAAGAGTTTTATGTTGTCTTTCGGATCGGATCGGCTCGGATGAGAATTTCTAAGATTTCGGATCGGATCGGATTAGCAAATAATCTCCATCCGGTCTTTCGGATCGAATCGGATGGACCAGCCAAATCATCCGAACTATTCGGATCGGATTGTTTTGCCCCAATCCGATACAAAATCCCAAATTATCAACATTTTTCTTGTAATGGCCTAAATACTTCGTATTTTATAAAGTTAGATTGGCTTCGGATCGGATAGTTTCGTATGATTCGTCGGGTTTCGGATTTCAGATTGGATTGAAAGTTTTATATTGACTTTCTAATCGGAGCGGATCGAATATGATATTTAAACCTTTCGGATCGGATTGGCATTAATTGTCCATCCGGCCTTTCGGATCGGATCTTATCGGATCAGAAATTTTAACCTTTCGGATCGGATCTAGTCGGATCCCAAATTTAAACCTTTCGAATCGGATCGGAGGCGGATTACATAGAAATTTGAAAGAGGAACATCCGAAAGTATTTCCCAATTCCCAACACAAAAACCGAAGAGGAGCGTATCAACAATATTATACAACTACAAGGAAATACCATACATTTGGTACTATTGATTATAAAGCGTATAAATAATTGTAAAAGGAATTGCATGTAGCTATATCTACAAAGTGGCCTTTGGTTAATTGTACTAATGTTCATAACTTGGAAGCGCTATCAGAAAAAGTATTTGGAAAATTCGGCGACAATATTGATTCTGATTCAGATTAACATTTTTCATTGCTCTGAATACAAATCTTCGACTACACTACAATACTCGATACAATGATTTTTTGTTACAGGCAAGCAATTAAAATAAAACTACACAAAATATGTTGTCTGGAATTAAAATTCATTTCAAAATTACGCGATTCTATATCTGCAATAATTTATAAAAATTTTTTTTTCACTATCCCACGGGACATCCCGACGGGACGGGATTAAAT
Source organism: Ceratophysella granulata (assembly GCA_034694905.1). Classification (NCBI taxonomy): domain Eukaryota; kingdom Metazoa; phylum Arthropoda; class Collembola; order Poduromorpha; family Hypogastruridae; genus Ceratophysella; species Ceratophysella granulata. The sequence goes on along the minus strand of JAQFYU010001263.1, from coordinate 6,761 downwards.
TTTACCATCTCGGACCGGGACGGGATAGGATCGAATCCCGTCCCGATTTTTCGGGACGGAACGGGATGACCCGAATCCCGTCCCGTCCCGTGCCCAGCTCTAGTGTGACGTCCACCGCATGCTTGTGTTTCACTTCAAACTTGGTGCAGTCTACGACAATCAACTGCGTACAGGAAGAGAACATTCGTCCAACGATTTACATATGTAATAATTATAATACCTTTACGTCCTTCTAATTTTTCTATGATTTCCTCGATGTAAGTGTCAACAACTTCCTTCCTACTTCGTGTTTGTGAGCATCCCTGTCGTTCAGTTCCAGACGCTTCAGATGAACCACGGTCTTCGGCCTTGCTTTCCTTTGGATTGTCCTTCGAGGTTTCCACAGGTGGACTGTTACAATGTTTACTCAGCGGGTCACGTGCCTTTGTTCCTGATAGGTCTTCAATCTTTTCCTAAAAATTGCATTAAACAAGCTCATGTTACATCACTTCTCCTAATGACAACGTATAACAGAAAGGCTTAACCAGAATAGATAAATTCTTGTCCACTAAAAACGGTTAATACATAATTACTTTTCTTAAAACCGACAGTCGTAGTTTTCGATTTTTTTACCATTCATGCAAGTCCTTGAACTCATGCACGTTGTACTACATGCACACGCTTCGCTTCGCCTCACTACATCAATTGAAGATAACTACGTTTAACTTGGCATGGTAATAATTAGCGTTTTCATTGTAATTAGCAACTGCACTAATAGGAATACGTAAAAGTCCATAAGCTGGGCCAAACACTAAAGCGATCAGAGTAGAGCGGAAGCATCAGACGTAACACTTTAATGCCCTCACACATACTACGGCAGGATACACAAAAGGAATGGCCATCTGCTGCTGCATCAATTACTTTTCTCAACGTCTACGGCCGATTGACCGACGGTCTTCGTCATTCTCGAAAACCAATCACCACTTCGATCTAGCTACATGTTTGGTCATACTAACTGACTCGGGCATGGCTACCTTTTGGTACTATCGCTTGTTGCCCATGTCATAATCATCGTTAAGCTCAATGAACTTAAACGAATTCGTAACTTCACAAGGAAACATGGGATTACTTACTATGAAATTCAGCAATGCAGCTAGAGGCTTAAAACATATTTTCCTTCCTGGATGCTGGCTTGCGAAGTGCTCCCTAAAGAATGCCTCAGGGATAACTGCATGGCATGAACCACAGACAACTTGACCTTTGCGCTTGATCTGTGTCTCAGATGACGCCATTTCAGGCAACTACTTGCACGAATAAAGAGTCTAAGTTTCAGGCGTCACGTTAATCACGCTTCGTTTCTACTAAATATTTCTAGCTGATCAAGATAAAAAGACAATGCTTTCAGTATCACCTACTATCTTGGGCTGCATGGAGTTCTACGTCTTTATTTTATTTAAACTAACTTTATAACGCCTTCCGATCGGGTTTGATCGGATCGGATCGTGTGACTGTGAACCCTACCTATACAGTTATCTAAGCTATACCACAATCCATGAAACATATAACGTCCCTTACTATTCAACTATAGATGGTTTGTGCATTTGACAAGTTTCACATTCCACTCAGTCAGTACTTCACGACTGTCAAAAGTTAGATGTTCACCTAAATGCAATTTTGAATTGCGCTTAGTTTACCTGTGGTCCAGCTAATACATCTCCCATCCATGCTTTACATCAGCTTCTTATTTCAAATTTTAGTAGCGTTGATATCTGCTTCATGTTACCCTTATGCGTGGTTACACAGCATATGCTGCATAAACTACGATTTATCAATTATCCGACCATGTAGCTCCAGAGACTTTCTTCATCTCAGAAGCTGTGACTACGTTCTACTTGGTTGAACTTTATCCTTAGCTTTGTAGTCATTAAACTCGTTTAACACTTCATCTTGAAATTACAATCTACATAAGATTCTCGACAAATTGTTTTCATTTGCCTCATGATCTGCAACAACTCATTTGTCATGCAGCAGGGAGCGAGTATCACGTGCAGGAAATCCATAATTCATGTCCAATGCTTTATCTCCTAATCGACACTTGCAAGTTTTACAAACTATCTAATACGTGCTGCGTGAAACCATCTCGATCATACATTCATGGAATCCGGGCTCATCCTCTTCTCCGCATCTTGACTATTCCCTGCAGTTTTCCCACAGATACTCGATTCTTCATTCGTCCTTGTACCAGATAGTACCGTTCGAATTCTGTCAGGCACTGGTGCATCTGTGACCTTTGAAATTTATTGAAATTTACGGCTTGCTAGCTTGTCCTATCAGAAAGCCAGCTACGTCGTGGAAGATCACCCATGTCACGTTGATGGCGTCATCATATATTCCAGGGAGCAGAAGTTATCCCCCCCACTTCGAAAAATTCCATGACGTCATTGCAAGCGCTCAACGTTTAATGCAAGATGCCGAACAATTACATTTGAACGGATCTCCTTCCAGAGCGCTGGCAACTATCAGCAACGGATTGACACTCATGCAAACAGGTACAAGGATAATTTACACATCATTTGTGCTATCGCACGTTATTTCCAGATATGACACATAACTCTATTCTTCTATTACAATTTTCTTTGCCTACAACGGACGCAGCCTACACATAGCTCTAAATCGTTCCTTGTACTTTGAACATTTCTAGAATATTTGTATTGCACAAATACTTCATGCTTTTAGTAGTTGCATATTTCTTCCATTGGCCCTTTTATTCCATAACAAATATAAATTTATTCCGCAATTTTATCGCACGCGTAGATTTCCATCAGTTTTTAAATTGATGCGGTATTTCAGGCAACCGGCTTCTTCGTCTATGCTTACTACTCATCACATAAACACATCATCTAATATTTTTTGTATTCTTCTTCAATGCTTCGTTTAACTATGAACATCGAAAGGTATACCATAACTCAAAAGAATTATCATGGTTGCGTTCTTTTTCCAGTCTACGAGTGCATGCGAGATGACGCTGAACGGGAAATGCTGCTTGATTTGGCTCGTCCATTCAAGAAAATGCTGACTACATTTAGCCGAGCTATTGTCGAAAATAGTACATATCCATGTTCGTCGGCTACCCCGGATCCTGGGAGCGACGTGATACAACGCGCGTTTTCTTTGCTCGAGCATGCGAAACTCAACGAGCATGGGACATCTTCACAAGATACAACCAGGTTGAATTACAAAACCATTATTTGTTTCAAATGTCCTACGGCCATATCCTTCCTCTCATACAACTTCACTTCTGACTAGTGTACTGGACGACGAAATGGCTGCTATCATTTCCAGATTCCAAGCACAAGTTTTGCGCGCCAAAACGGATATCACCTTCAAAGACGTGGTGGGCATGGAGGGAGTGAAAAACGCGTTGAGGACAGCTATGATCGGTCCTAGCAAGTACAAGCACTTGCTCCCATGTAAACCATGTTCAAATATACTTATGTATGGCCCACCAGGCTGCGGTAAGGTCGATCAATTTCGCATCTTTCTTCGTAATATTTACGATTCGTATAACAAATTCACGTAACCGTGTTTTCAACTTTCTTGCATGTCAGGCAAATCTTATATAGCTCGCGCTGCCGCTGGGGAAATGAGAGATGTTCAGTTCCTGACAGTTGATGCCGCCAGTTTATTCTCGAAATGGCATGGAGAGCAAGAAAAAAACGTCAAAGGTCTATTCCACTTCTTGCGACAAAATAGGCCTTGCGTTGTATTCATTGGTGAGCAGAACCAACTACTTACCTATTCTAAATTCAACTACTTCAATGCTGACGTCTATGCTTCGTAAATACTCATTCGTATTCTTTTTCATTTATGCACATTGTCAGACGAAGTTGAACAATTGTTTCGAAGCCGTTCAGAAAGTGATCACTCCCACACGGACGCTATGACTACAATTTTTTTGAACGAGGCCGATGGTGTACAGGGACGAGAAAAGAATGAAGGCATAGTAATAATAGGTAAGACTTACTCGATTTGTAGCTTATGAAATTGCCGAAAATAGCGATCTTAATGTATGTTCTCAAACATCATTATATCACATCATTCTTCCCTCCAGTTCAACGGCCTACTTATCTGAACAAAGAAAGCTGGAGGCCAACCTTGTTGAGGATCATGATCTGTGAGTTAGGCATTAACATTCATTCCATTTACAATTCTTCTAATGTAATTCAACAGGGTGTACTAACATGCCATGGCTTATCGATCTGGCTGTCATCCGACGATTCAAGAAGGTGTACGTAGGCGCTCCAACTGAGGAGGAACGTTCCACTGCATTCGAGAATCACTTCGTGAAAGCAATCGGCCCTCTTCAACATTCTTTAGGCAAAACTAGCTATGCTGCCATAGCGAAGATAACTGACAAGTAAGGCTGTCTGCGGATCGGATAAACTTGAAAACGATGTGATCCGCTTGGATCCTAACTATATCGGATGATTTGCATGAGCCACCCGATCCGATCCGAAAGGCTGGTAGCACGATTATTGGCAATCCGCTTCGATCGGAAAGGTTAACATTTCGTATCCGATGCTATCCGATCCGCAAGTATATCTAGAACTGTAAATCCGATCCCATACGAAATCCGATATCCTAGGAATCTTCCGAAACTATTTGAGCCGAAACCTTAAACCTTCAAAAATATAAAGTATTTAGTCGATTTCAACAGAACAACTGGGAACTTTGGGTCAGATTGGGGCAGAGCAGTTCGTTCCTATCCGAATAGATCGGATGATCCGGAAGGTTAAACCGCTCCTACCCGACATATCGGATGGATAACTTTTGCTAATCCGATCCGATTTGAAATCTTCAAAAATATCATCCGATCCCATCCTCAATAAAACTCTCAATCCGTTCCAATCTTATCTGAAACCAGCTCATCCGAAATCCCTTACGACGGATCGGATTTCGGATGATCAGTATCGTCCGAAATCTTATCCGACGGATCATCCGAACTTATCCATTCCCATGCACAACTTGCAACAAGATCCCACACTCCAGACCGTTCTCTCCTGCAACAAAATACTACTTCATACTGTTGAATACGAAGCATCATCAACGAATATTACGTTGAACCATGACTAGACCAACATGTGTCAAACCTACAGCTTACGATTCGTTGCATGCTACTTTACAATGCCAATTTGCCTTACTCCACTACTACTTGAACCTTTTCCTCGTCTACCGTCTCCAAGACGTACAAAAAAAGGAATATAATTAAATAAAGCATAACATGTATAACACGTAATACATACATGTTTTTAGGTATTCCATGTCAGACATTGAAAAGTTGGCAAATGACTCGGCAGCTATTCCCTTCTACAAAACACAGAGTTCGGAATATTTCATGGAAACACAGGGGTCATGGAAAGCTGTAAAACCTTTTACAGTTGGAGCTGAGAAACGTGAATTTTCGTCAATTGAACCAAACTCGATATTGCTATCACCACTCAGCATGGTAAGCCGGTCGCCATGAGTGTATTACTGCCTCGCCCTCTCATGGGATGAAACCTTATCCTGCATCCTCAAACTTTGAACAACATTATTTATCTGAGTTACGAATTTCATATTGCTCTTGTCATTTCTCAATGTTAATTTTGAGCATCGGTAGTCCTAATATCCTACTTCACCATTCCTTTACATTAATGTCTACGAGTTGTATGAAGTGCCCCATAATTTTGGCAATTCTACATAGATGGCGTTACAAATACGTAGGATTATACCCAGCATACGCCATAATTTGATCTTTCTTCAAATTTCCTAGGCTGAGGTTATGGCACTCATCACAAGGTTCAAGGGTTCACTCGACACAAGTGAGGGCGATGGCGTACTTGGTAAACCAGATATGCTTCTTAAATTGGATGAATTCCATAACAAGTATGGTGGGGATGAGGCTCACGACTACTCGACTAAGGTGGACAAAACTTTGGTCAATCCTTTCAAATGCGCTCGGATCAGCAAGCTCAGCCAGACAACTACAACATTCTCCCGATCAGCCCGTTTTGGAGGACCGACTATGTTCCAAAAGGTTGACCTGAAGCTAGATCCCATAACAAATCCTCTGTGCAGAATTCAACGCATCTCAGGTACTTCTGTGGATAAATGATGCAATTTTAGAGCTTTTCTATGTTTAGCATTTAAAAATATGGGTAATATGATGTTCCCCTTTTTAGTAACGAACCTACCATCTTTACTAAATCTAGAAATGCATGGTGATCACTCGGTGACGAAGAACAACCATGATGACCAGGACTATCGAAATCGATCGGCGTTTGAAAATGGAAAAAAGTTGACATATGACGAACATACTTGTATAAGTTCCAACCAGGTGAAAGAGAGCAGCGCCTTTATGAGGCATGGCATGACGAACCCGTGCATTATTCTGTGAAGCAGCAGCGCTACATTTCAAGAAAGTTACAACATATTCTTCGCAAGATTTTCCATGGTTTACGTTTATATGGCTCTTGCTTCATCGAGTTACACCACGCGTGGCTCATGCTTAAGCTCATGAATTCCTTCGCCACTTGCAACCAGGCAGACAACTAAGCTAGGTTTGTATGTGGTGTTGTGGTATTTCGAAAAACGCAGTTTCTTTTAGTATCTGTTTAACACACAATTCTATATATATGAAATATTTATACATACAGCGCTGTAAACGAAATAAACAGTATAAAACTGGTAAAAGAGACCTGGCTAAATAAATGCCAAGTATTGAGGAGTTGCTAAGCAGTAAG